>JBAMJV010006113.1:92500-139626 GCA_037951105.1 Echinarachnius parma
ACGAAAATATGATTTGCCTGATGCAAAAGCTGACAAAGAATTGGTAGAAATGTAAATTATTTTAATCTGATTTGTCGGATGAGTGATGTGTGAAAGTCGTAATGATCATTTTGGTATGGCCAAGTAACGAGCTGTAAAAAGCTGAATTATTCCTCCCTATTATTTTGTTCAAATACAATCATGAATATCTCATTAAGGAAGTGAAACTGTGCAGGGGGAAAAATGGTTAATAATTTTGATTTTAGGAGCAAACCAAAAAATATAAAGTAGCAGATGGTTTTTGTCATATAAAATTGAAGGCACTTTATCCATTCAAAAGGCCATTTTAAGAATGGCGTTGTATCCCCTATATAAAATCAAAGTACATTGTGCGGGTTCAATAATTATTGTCAATTTGAAAGGGGGTTTCCCACAACAATGAAACAATGAAACCGGAAAAAATAAGCAAAGATAATGGACTTCACCGGAATCCTGAACCGATGCTCACCTATCGACCTACAAATACACTTGTATGGGGGTACTTCCCATGAAACTCAGTTCAATGCTACTGCTGTAGTCTTGGAAAGGACTGTTGGTATTCGTTCTTGAACATGGAGTTCCGGGGGACTAACAGCGCCGGTATACGTTTATTATAGGGAAGGGTAGGGTGGTAGGAGGGGCTCGGTGTTTCGAACTGGTTGACTGTCCGTCGTCAGTCTGATTATATACATACAAATATAATACATGTATGTTTATATAAAGTGAACGAAGGCATTCAAGTGGTCAAAATGAAATGTGTTACGAATAAATTTACTAAAAGAGGAGGAAATAGGAATAACTTCTATTTATTAATCAAAAGAGCAAAGAAAACTTATGGTCAGTTTCCTGATGTTTGAAATAATGATTTATTAGGTACACATTCGTTAAAGTGATCCGTGTAAAGTGTCAAATATTGCACCAAATGACATTTGAGACTTCAATCCTATATCCCGGGCCTATATCAATATCATTGTAAAATACAATTAGAAGATTTGTGAAAGTTTGAAAGAAAACGTCCCCTTTTTACCTAGTGAAAAACGAATATTGAGTTCATATTTTATCACCGAATATTGATGGCCTGCCGTAGATTTGTTGCAGTAATAATCGTTCGTTTGACGAATTCCGCACACGTGTATACAGAATTTGCGCGCGCTCAGCCCAACGATCCGTCGTGCTCAATGGTCGTGCTGCCGAAGGTTTCGGCTACTCCGCAGGCCAGAGTTCGTTATCGCGTGGCGCGCTGCCGGCCGCGGCCGGGCGTGTTCAACTACGACAATTGTACGTTTCTCCAAAAGCGTTGGCTAACGCTTTTGAAATAATGATTTTCAATGACAATTATCTTCATACTGAAGGGACATTTGAAAAAATCTAACGCCATTTTATTCTTCTCTTACCATAAGCTAAATAACACGGCAGAAGAGAACTGAGAAAGCTTCAAGTAATTTTCGTAGAGTTAGACACTTTACATGGATGTCTTTAATAAAAAGTTACTACCTTACACTATGAAGTGTAATAATCAATCATTAAATATTAATGTTTTTAATAATACTGTTATTGATTCTGGACCAACGCTACTTGTGAAAGAACTGGTACTTATAGACCGATTCCGATACTTCACGTTTTTCAAAAATAATTTACTGATAGCCAGTTTGGCTTCCGGCCTGGGTACTCCACCTCATCTGCATTGACATAATGTGTATTTAAGTCTTGAAAGCTATGACTAAGAAATAATTGACGATTTGTTTGTTTTTAGATTTGAGCAAAGACGTTGATTTGTTAGACCATACTATGCTATTACATGAGCTATGTCCCAGCATTATGGAATGAGAGGAGTTCTTCTCTAGTGGTTACAAAGTTGAATAGTACATAATCTCAGTTATTGTACCAAAATGTGTAACGCAAGGTTCAATCGTTGGTCCGTTATAGCTTATAGTGTATATCGATGATATTGTTAATGTTTCTGATAACTTGCAATTGATTTTGCTTGCAGATGACACCAGTGTGTTCATGTCCCATGTATACATAGCAATATTTATATTCTCCAACAGATTTGTAAGTTTTGAAATCGGTAAAATAATAGATTAGTTTAAAATAAACGACAATAAATTTGTGCTTTGGAAAGTGCATAATTCCCGTCACGTCTAGTCGTGGGAATAATTATGGAAATAATAATTTTTTGGGGAAACCATTATCATCTGATTTGACTGAACATTGGAGGCTGCCATGTTTCCCAACGGTACCACATGAAACGTCATCTGAACGCATCTGTGCGTGCACTACAAAAGCGGGTTATGTAACCGCTATGCCAGTGGTTCCGTAACCCACTATTGTTGGTGCCGATAAATTGACAACTAGTCAGGTATTACATCATGTATGCGTGTGTGTGTGTGTGTGTGTGTGTGTGTGTGTGTGTGTGTGTGTGTGTGTGTGTGTGTGTGTGTGTGTGTGTGTGTGTGTGTGTGTGTGTGTGTGTATGTGTGTGTGTGCGTGCGTGTGAGTGCATGCGTGTGAGTGCGTGCGTATGTGTATGTGTGTGTCCGTGCGTGCGTACATGCCTGTGTATGTGTGTGTGTGTGTGTGTGTGGGTATATGCGTGCATGTGTGTGTGTCTGTCTGTATGTATGTATGTGTGCGTGCGGGTGTGTATGTGTGTGTCCGTGCGTGCGTACGTGCCTGTGTATGGTTGTGTGTATGTGCGTGTATGTGTATGTGTGTTCGTGGGAGCGCACGTGTCTATGTATTTTTGTGTACGTGTGTGTGTGTGTGTGTGTGTGTGTGTGTGTGTGTGTGCGCGTGTGTGTGTGTGTGTGTGCACAAACATACACAGACACGTACGCACGCACGAACACACACGCACACGCACACACATACAAAAACGTGTGTGTGTGTGTGTGTGTGTGTTGAATCCACAATAATAAATGACAGTGCCACATCCGGCGCTTATGAGTATGTCCATGAACAATGGGTTAAAATAATAATGACAGTATTACTATTAGAACAGGCATTATTTCGTTAAACTGCATTACCTGCAACTATACAGCATGTAGGATTTATCGGATAAATCTCAAGGGGGTACCTGCCCATATACGCTGTTACAATTATTAAATACACGGTCCTTATTTTTGCTACAACCATATGATATCAAGTTGATACACTAAGTATATTTTTAAAAAGAACAATGAATTTGAAAGTCTTTAGATTATTTTGAGATATAATTCCCGATCATGCATTGCGCTGGTGTGGTTGTGGGTTATATCCGGCCGCGGCACTAGTCCGGGCAGTGCAATGTAGGGAGATAATATTCCTAATGACATGTATATATTTACGGGAAATGTATTTATTGTTTAATGTATCTTTCCGTTTCTCTGACTCTTTGTTCCGTTAAATCTACAATATGTCAATGTACTAAGTAATAGTGACAGTACTCAGGTTACGCTTAAAAGAGGTGGGGTGGAATTTCCAAAAAGGGGGGCAACATGTACAACAACAAAAATAGCGCCAAGTATTGCGCTTTTTCGCCATAAAGACGGAGCTTTTGACCCCCAATATGCATATTTACGTTTCCCTTTATTTCCCCTCCCAGTATAAGGAGGGGTAAATTGAGGTATATGGGGGAGGGAGAGGAGGCAACATTTCCCAGAAAGGGGGCACAGCACGACCAAAAACAAGTAATGGAGTTAGGGGGGGGGGGGGGGGTGCTCATTTATTGCCCCTAGTCCATGAGAGTTCTTTGCCCCCAAGCCGTCTGCCCCAAGTCGTGAGATCAAAAATTACTCAAAGTGCCATAATTATGTGGGGGCTCTCACTGGATCCACCTCTTCAGGGAATTGTTGCCACCTATTTTGCAGGTATCTCACGACTTGGGGCAGACGGCTTAGGGGCAAATAAGTCTCATGGACTGGGGGAAAAAGATGAGCACCCCCCCCCCCCCCCCCCCCCATAATCCCCTTGCCCCATACTAGTACTATTCTATTCTACGACGTCACTGTGTAGTACCCGCAGTCTGAACTGGATATGAAGATTAGAGCGCGAAATGAGTCACTTTCAGAAAGCTTCCGGTCATATTTATGTCTCTACAAAGTAACGTGAGGCGCACAACTTAAATTTGAGTTGAAGTTTAAACATTGCTGTCGGGAAAACTCTCAAGCAAAACAGCTGACCGTCGGGTTAGCGTGCTAATTCTGGATTTATAAATACTATAATTCAATATTTTTTAATTTCTTTCACTTCTACGAAGTTTCATCAACGATTGACTGTGAAAAGAAGCGGCGATTTACAAAGGTAAGCGATATTTGATTTTCTTTGAGGACTGAAGTTTTTTACATGGGTGCCGTTGTAAGGAACAGTTATGCCCCTGAAACCGACAAAAAAAGAAAGTATATGGGACTGAAGCCAAACTTAATGTAATAATTGCATATATATGTAATTGTAATATTTGTAGAACAAAATGTTAAATAGACACCGTGAGAAAACTTCTAACATGTTGTTCAATTTAACGTATAGTTCTACTTACGACTAAACCGACTCAGAGCTACCTCTTTACCTCTCAATTATTATTATTATTATGATTATATGTATATGTGCATATATACTAGTTATGAAGATATCCTCGTAATATAAATTTATCAGGAAGAACCAAGTTGTGTTTACATTTTTCGTTGCTTTGATGTGTGTTTATTGTAATAAGTTTACTGAAATCATAAACGATCATTTCCAAGGCTATAAAGGAATATTTGTTTCACATTTTGAATGGTTTCTATTTGGATCATTTCCAATATATAATTATGTCGGTATTCAATTGATAAATATCACTTACGAACGTTCTTGGCTGGAACTCACAAAGGATGTTAAAGGGATCTAGTAACATTGCCAAATCCTCGAAACTTACTTCGAACTCTAGCGTTCTCACATACCTCATTTTATTATTTTGTATAACCAATAGAAGCATAGAGCAGCTTTTGGTTTTCCAAGTTTCTCTTCAATTATACAGATATGAATGATTGAAGTGTTCGGATTTATAACTATACTGGATAGTTAAAACTGTGTAGAAAGTCAGCTATATAGTGCAATGATGAGTTAGCGAATATCACTTGCATTTTCACTCTGTACTCGGCCATATATAACATCCATTTAAAGTGAAATGTTCACACATTACTTAGTGGACATATCAGATCACAACGATATACATTTTATTAACCGTTCAACACTTTTTGTACTTGTCAACAAAGTTACTAGATCCCTTTAATGTAAACCGTGCTTTAAAATATATTTAAAACTACAAAGCGCCATTTTAAAGTATTACTTTGTAACAATGATTGAGCTGCACATTTGCTTAGGCCGCCAAATAAAGGTTTATGTTTTGCGAATATTAATTTTTATTTGCCATGGTACCACTGATTAACAAGCACCAACGATCAGATCATTAGAAATAAGCAAATGTGTTTTCCACTTTCGTATTGTATACAATCGGCACTGCATAGTAATTTATACTGTAATTTACAGAAACCGCCTTTTAGAATCTAACCCTTTTCCCCCCAATTACGTTTTTCAACATTTCGCAGTTACTATGACTGGACGACGGGCATTGTTATGCATAATTTCGTTCTTCCTCACCACTTTGCTGATTTCCGGGGCATGGATTATAAACAGTATGACAGAAGACAGTTTCCCAAATGATTTGGTCCAGTTTCTAAAGGTATACTTATATATATATTCTTCCTTTGCAATCATTTATGATTATTCTTTGCAATTATATATATATACAGCATAATATCTATATAATATGTGAGACTATTGTTTTAGAAATATACCCGGGTTATACTATATGGCCCTGGTTCGAACCCTGCACACTAAGAAGAAAAAAAGGGTGCACCCAAACGATGCAACGGTCACCTTTAACCTGAAGGTGCAACTTTTTTATTGATATAAAGGTGCAAATGTGCACCTATAATGGTGCTGCCAGTGTGGCAGAAAAGGGTGCAAAAGTGACCCTTTTTTTCTTAGTGTGTGGCTGCGTCTATCTAATGGTGACGATAAAGGGCGGTCTCAAACGTAAATAATCATAATTTATTGATCGAATGCGTCTGTAAAAATGAAATAAGCATCATCAACAACTACATACATGGGTTGTTCGGGGCAAATAAGTATAATTATATCCCCGCCAATTTTTGTTTAGGCCCCTTTGCGGAAAAAGTTGCAATCGATCGTAAAGTAGCCATTAATTGCCAGTCAGACATAGTGCATAATATTTGAACCAATCAGATTTGCGCATTCAGTCACATGATATGACTTGCAACTATATATAACGCAACGTTGCAACTTTACAATCGAATGTAACTCTTTCTGCAAAGGGGCCCCGCATAGTCAGATTTCACACAGTCAGTTCAATATAAAATGAGTTCATTGATGCACATTCAGGACCCCGTTGCAGAAAGAGGTATACACTCGATTGTAAAGTTGCAATTAATCGCAAGTCAGAAATTATGCACATTTGAAACAATCAGATAATTGCGTATTCAGTCACATGATCTGAGTAGCAATTAGTTCAATTCAATTTCAATTTTAATGTATTCTTGCTTCCAACAAAACAAATGAATTATAATAATTTACAAAAAATAGAGATCTATATATTGGAAACAAGAGGTAGTTGCAACTTTGCAATCGATTGTAACTCTTTCTGCAAGGGGGCCTTGGTCACATTGCATACAGTTTGATTATATACCGGGCATGTGGCTCAGTGGTAGAGCGTTCGTCTTATACAGTTCAATACAAAATTAGTTCAAGAATGCAAGTTCTGGAAGTAGCCATTGAAACAAATAAATTGCACTTCCCCTGTATTATAAGAGCATATTGCTGAACAAAGATAGTATCACATTACGTTCGGGCAGGAAATCGAAGAAGAAACAAAGAATAGGCATTATCAATTATAAGGATTTAGCGCGCAGGAAGTTGTCACTTTGGGGGCATTTTCCTATAATCTTATATACTTGCGCAATGCTGGTGTCGCACCGAACTTTTGTATGTTGTGTACAAAAGATAATTTGAAATACGTCGTCAAATTTCGCCATTGTTTTAACTAACAATTTAAAAATGCAAGTTATTTTGCCTTTTTTCTGATACCCATGTTTATTTGGTTGAATCATTTTGAAAGGGATAGACCGACAGAACTGACATACAAGTGATAGTTGAGTTTTGGTAAAGAGAGTACAGTTGTGCTCAAACTGAATTTTAGTAACCAAAACCTGCACCATTACATTAAAAACTAATATTTTTATCTCCACCATGCCTGAAATTAATACAAAATTATAAGTAAAACGCCTGTTATCATTTTAAAAAGAGCCGTTAATATTCAAGAGGGCGCTTTCTGAAAAATCATTGGTATCAACCATTTTAAATAAAATATTGTGCATGTGAAGTTTTGTTGAAATAATGTTTAGAAAGAATGATCAACAACTATTTGAAATCAACAACTATTTGAAAACCTCTTTTGTAGATTTTTAAAAAGAGGAAGCATTAAAAAAAAAAATTAACGGCGGGTTCAAAATTATCGAACAAGTGTGGAGCCCCACATGTATTACAAATGGTTATGTTTATTGATATTTCAGCCATTTCTGAACCGATTTTGATCAAATCAAGTTTATTCTGTCATTAAAATTGTATGCTCTTTCGGATTTGACACTCAGTTTTTCATTATCTCACACAAAAATATTTCGTGCAGCGCCCTCTATACCAAAACTTGGACTACCCCTTTTACAAACACAAGACGTCTTATTCTTGATCATTACATATCAGTAACACTCGTCTTTATTTACCGGTATGGTTTATTCATCCGCTCATTAATTAAGTAATGTATTTTTGTATTTATGTAGTTAATTAATATATTCATTTATTTTACAATCGTTTAATTAGTCATGTATGTAAACATTTTCTTCAGGAAAGTAGATGAAAGCATTCGAAAAATATCGTACATTCTCATACAAAATACAGAAGAAATACGTGAAGAGAAAAATATGCAATAAGTAAGAATAAAAAAGAAAAGATTAACAAGATTGATTTGTTGATTGATTGATTGATTGATCGATCGATTGATTGATTTGTGTATTCATGTATGTATTTATTTATCTATTTATTCATTTATTGAAGAATTTATTTATCGATTCATTCATTTTTAAAGTGTTGTTCAAACTCTCCTATGTTCTTCTGATCCTCCAACCGTAGAAGACCCCGAGGCCTATCAACTACACCAAGGCGGAAGGAAGGAGACATGTCGTCTGCTATGGATCGGGAGAAGATAACAGGAGGATGGGATATTCCATCGAAAAATTGCCAGCGCTCGGCCCGCCGGAAAATGCGCCGTGGTCAAGCTCTCTGGACATGACGAGCGGAAAGTATAGCAATTTTTTCATCCCGAACGCGAAACCGTCGTATGACGTCTGTGACCAACTAATCGTCGTGATTGAGGCGCGGGACGGCCGCGGCGAACTGAAGCGTTACGGCGGCGACTACTTCCGCGCCAAGATCTTCACGCAGACCAGAAATTTCACCGCCAGTGCGGCGACCGACGGAGAGATAGTGGATCTGCGGAACGGAACGTACGCGGCGTATTTCACGCTGAAGTGGGCGGGGCCTGTCACGGTGCGAGTGACGCTGATACATCCCAGCGAAGCGGTCGGCGTGATTCGACGCTTCCGTGAGGCGGCTCCGGCGCGGTACGCGTACCGCGGAAAGTTCGTCTCACAGGACAAGGCGCATCGAGAAGAGACATTCTGCAACCTTGCACTCCCGCCTTCCAAGGTAAGAAAACATTGCACATGTCGATTATTTAAATTGGAACGGATGAGAAATCAAGATTTTAGTTAATATATGAAGAAGAAAACAATTATAATAAAATTATGGTACCATCATATTACACAAAATACTGTCTTTTAGATAAAAAAAAATCTTTATCATTGTATATCAAGGTATATTTTTAAAGATATGAATAAAGAGTACCAACATTTTGTATTATTATTTGCATCGTTTTTCAGCAGGTTTAATCGCAATAATCTCGAATTGGTAAAATTGTTTTATCGGTTGTTCAAATTCTCTCACTGTTTATCATCGTTTGCTGTTCGTTATATTAATTATAAATTATCCAGCTCTATAGGTGCCAGAATTTCTAAAAGAAAATAATGTCTACTACCAATATCCATGTTACGACTGCAGCAAACTTTACAAACCTAGATCGCCTTCCATACCCCCTACCCTCTCCCCCTCCCATTCCTTGGCTGCATAGTTCCTTTACATTTGACAAATGAAATACATAACTAATGGTGAATATCCTTGTCCATTCTTAGATATTATGTTTTTGAAATAAAATTTAATAGAATAAATTTCCTTTTAAAAACAAGGCGCGGTGGGGGTATGGTGTTATTTTTTCTCATTTCTTTCTTTTTTATATTAATACATAATCAAAAGGTGTTTAACTAATTGTTTCCCATGTTCTCCACCCTCATTCCTTCGACTGTAAATCTCATCCAGAAAGAGGTGTGCAACTTTACAGATGAATCGAGCGGCTCCCCGTGGTTCTGCTACCGGCCAGGGTCGGCGTATCTCACCTGTGATGACTGGGTCGAACACCGCTGCGACACGGGGACGGCCAAACAGTTGCTGGTACCCGAGCTAACCGAATTGCAGAAGCAAACCTTGACGTGAGTACAGTTGTTTCAAATGTCTTCGTTAATGAGTGGTTCTTTGAAAGCCCTTGTCACATTAGAATCTGCTATGCAAGAAGGGTGGGTGTTGGCGGGGGGGGGGGGGGGGGGGGGGGGCGGGAGTTGCTGGTACAATAAGGTAATTGATGTATACTATTATACTGTTATGTTGTTAAATGGCGGTGTAGGGTATAGCACGGAATATTACATCCCGATGGATTTTAAATGCTATTGAGGGAAGAGTAAATAAGTCCCGAGACGAAGTCGAGGGACTTATTTTCTTCACGAAATAGCATTTGAAATCCCGAGGGTAGGAATATTCCGTGATTTTCCCCGACAACAAATTGAACAACTGTTTTATCATCTGACTGTCAAACACAGGGGTGTAATATTGCCATTGTATATCGAAAAATATTACACCGCAGCGGCATGTACTGTATTTACTAAGTCATGTGATAAACCATCTTATAATTTTCGCCTGCGGGCTGACCCTTTTTCAAGCTCTCCGAGCTTTGCGGGCATTCCGTATTTAATACGTATCGTATGTTTACATTTACTGCAACTTTCATATTACATGACTTACATATATCTCATCTTAAATAAATCTGAAATTTAAACGAATAAAAAAATAAAAGATGTTCGACGTAGAAACCCAGGTCCACTGTCGCAAATGAATCGAATAACGAATATACCGAACAAAACATGTACATCAAAGCAGCAATGACTTTAACTTATTTGATTTTCCATTTTGGGTTATTTTATTTCTATGATCTTATTATGTTTTGGTTTTGTTTTTGTATTTTATGAGTTAAGGAAATAAAATTATTGAAATAAATTAAATTAAAATAATATATCACCAGATAGCGTAGACGGACGCCCCACGGAAAGCCAAATTATCAATCCGTTCGTATGCGTGTCTTGTTCCGCGAATGCGTTCTTGTCAGGACGGTGATGTACGTTGTTCTATCCGGCGGAATGTTTTATGCATGAAGCTATAGAGGCTACTCTCACCACCGGATAATTTGATTTCGCATATTTTATATCCGCCGGGCATCGTTTAGTACGCTATCCGGTGATATGATGATATGTGACAACACCATAAAGTTATTGCCATATATCACCGGATAGCGTTAAGGCCTGGTCACATATCACCGGATAGCGTAAAAGGATGCCCCACGAATATACAATTTGCGAAATCAAATTATCCGGTGGTGAACGTCGTCTCCATTGCTTCATGCACAAAACATTCCGCCAGATAGAACAACGTACATCGCCTGAGAAGGAACGGACCAGAAACGCATACGAACGGATTTAAAATTGTACTCTTTGTCGGGCATCCGTTTACGCTATCCGGTGATATGTGACCGGGCCTTAACGGACGCGCGACGGAGAGCAACATTTTCAAACCGTTCGTCTCATTTCGTATGCGTTTCTTGCCCGTTTCTTGTTCGGCTAATGCGTTCCTTCAACTTCCTTGTCATGCGATGTCTGTTGTTCTATCGGCGGAATGTTTTGTGCATGAAGCCATGGAGGCAATAAGCGAAATTTGTAGAAGCAAGAGTCATGGAAATTCTAACTTTAGGGATTCACTCATTATGATAGGTTCTAGGACTACTACCCCCTGGACAACCACCCCCCGGACGATTACCCCCCGGATAACTACCACCCGGACAATTACCCCCCTAGGACAATTACCCCCCAAGACAATTACCCCCCAAGACAACTACCCCCCAAGACAACTACCCCCAAGACAATTACCCCCCAAGACAATTACCCCCCAAGACAATTACCCCCCAAGACAATTACCCCCCAAGACAATTACCCCCCAAGACAATTACCCCCCAAGACAATTACCCCCAAGACAACTACCCCCCGGACAACTACCCCCCGGACAACTACCCCCCGGACAACTACCCCCCGGACAACTACCCCCGGACAATTACCCCCCGGATAATTACCCCCCGGACGATTACCCCCAGAAAATCACCCCCTGGTCGATAACCCCCCGGACAACTACCCCCCGGAATATTACCCCCCACCCCCAGACAATTACCCCCCCCCCCCCCCTCCCACAAAAGACAATTACCCCCCAAGACAACCACCCCAAGACAAAATATGTGACCGCTCGGGTAGCCTGGATTTTTCAAGGAGGTGGGTTTGGGATTTGGAGGTGCGTATTTTCAAAAACGGGACCAAGGCCACTGGTTGAGTCGTGTAAGTGTGAGTGTTGGGGGGGGGGGGGGGGGGGGGGGGGGTCCGTCGCTGATTTAGACCACTGTTTTAGTTTTGTAAGCAGGGAGTTGGGATCGTCAAATGTCAAATGGACCGATCGCTGCCCGAGAACTATAACAAGTGGACCTTTCTGAATGGGGGGTACGCACCCAACGCACCCCCATGCTACGGGACTGCCAATTCACGAATATACTGCAGACATCGTACGATATCCCAATCCGAAATGTAGGTAAAAAGATTGTGCGGCATCCGGTGGCGGTGCATTTGTGACCTAGGCATATCACATGTTCTATATGTTTTTCGGCCAATTTCGTAAGCTTTTCATTCGTTTCAATAAGCGTGTCATTCAATTTCACGAGATTGAGCTGAAGGCTTGCAATTTTGGTTCAAAATTGCATTATGTTCATACGATTTAGCTCTTCGATCAAGTGATTTACCACTTTTAGCATGCAATAAAAAAAAAACACGCTATTTGCATTCAATCGCGCCAACGGATTTCCCGGAGGGCGGTATTACGTAATCACGAATTTACTCGAAATTGAAATACGTTTTAAATCGAATGCAAACAAAATGTTTCCGAATGATCAATATATGAATTCTAACGATAAAAAACGACTTTGAACTACTAAATATAACTGCGGTAACAAAATTGGCGAAATTGAATGCCCACAATGCACCCGGGGGACGGGAAGGGGGGACATGCCTACCCCCATACATTTGAAAGTGGAGGTGATTGTCCCTCCCACTTTTTAATATGCATACATTATGTATGTTTGATTCCATAGCTTGAACTACGTATCATATAATATTACTGTCTAGGATATGCACCAAATCGCTCCACTACCTAATTATCCGGGGGGTAGTTGTCTTAGGGGCTAATATTCCGGGGGGTAGTTGTCCGGGGGGTAGTTGTCCGGGGGGTAGTTGTCCGGGGGGGTAATTGTCCGGGGGGTAGTTGTCCGGGGGGTAATTGTCCGGGGGGTAGTTGTCCGGGTGGTAGTTGTCCGGGGGTAGTTGTCTTGGGGGGTAGTTGTCTTGGGGGGTAATTGTCTTGGGGGGTAATTGTCTTGGGGGGTAATTGTCTTGGTGGTAGTTGTCCGGGGGGTAATTGTCCTAGGGGGGTAGTTGTCCGGGGGGTAATCGTCCGGGGGGTGGTTGTCCAGGGGGTAGTAGTCCGGACACGATTATGATAATATAATTAAATGTTCCATGAGCAGTCGTCCATTATAGAACAAGCGATTAAAGAAATATCATAAGAAAATATTTATCACATTGAAAGAAAATATCAACAAAAAGCGAGAAAAAAAACGGGGAATTCCACAGTGTTGTTTGATCGTCACTTACATTATCATGATTATTGGACGTATGGCCACAAACGTATCTAGAGCCTCTGGCAACTTAATACGAATCGGAAGTTTGTCTAAAATCGACAATCGGTCGCTTCCTTTGCCGAGGCCTTTCAAGCAGATTTACGTGACCTCCCAGTATTAATATTAAACATATTTAAAGCAATGATCAGAGCATTGTGAATTATGTGACTTGTGAGTGTTTGCGATGTGCAAAATCGGTGGTATGTAGTGTTATTCCTTTTCTCACTCTTCTTTTTATTCTGTATCCAGCCCAAAGCGAGATCTATCGAGCACGATGGGAACGGTGGACGTTGTGGATAACGTCGACGTCACTCCGCGGTTGACGGTTGACGATCTCCCGACCTGCTCTCCTGGAAACGACGTCCGGAAAGCCGACCGATATGGATACTACTCCGACAATGTGTGGATCTCATCGCACTGCAAGATAGCTCACTTTGATCTTAAAGACATGCGGACGTGTTTAGCGAACAGGAAGGTTTATTTCTTGGGAGATTCCACCATCCGTCAGCTCTTCGAGTTCTACTTGAAAAGCATGGCGCCCGATCTAAGGAAGAATTCGTCCGACTGGGAACCAAAGTGGCACGTCGGTCCGACCCACGCCGTAGACACCGAGCGCAACACCAGTATGACGTACCGCTTCCACGGGATTCCAATCGGGCGGAACGCGTGGGCGTTGATGAAGGATGTCGATTACATCGCCAATGTCATTGACACGATCAACAACGGAGGCAGCGACCAAACTAACGCGCAGACGACCGTCGTTATCTCGCTGTGGGCGCATTTCACGCAACAACCAGAGCACTTCTACGCGCAACGCGTGCGCGTTATCATGAACGCAATTGCGCGTCTTCGCGCGCGCAGTCCGCTGACTCTCGTCGTGTTTAAGAGCGCGAATACGCGCGAGTTTTACGACATCACGCAGAGGATATATCACTCGGACTGGTTCGCTAGGCGCCTGGACCAGATTTTGAGAGGCAAAGCACTTCGGGACCAGAATGTGGCCTTTATTGATGCGTGGGATATGTCGAGCGCACAACTCGTGGAAGACAATGTTCACCCCGGCGGACCTCATGTGGAAAACCTCAGTAATCAACTATTGACATTAATGTGCCGCCAAGACGGTCTTTCAATCACTAGATGATGATAGAGATTAGCTGACATGCTATATTTATTTGCAATGTCATACAATTAGTTACGGTCTACTTCTGTTGCAAAGCACTATATTTTTAGTATAAGATTTAAATTGAGGTATTTTCGTTTATAGCTGCTGAAATATAAACATAATAAAACAATTATAAAAACGTAATTTTATTCCTAATTTCAAATATTTACCTTGATCTATGTGCGAAGTATTTCATTATCATTTTGCGAAGTTTGTACAAATTATTATTCAATAGGCAAGATAGGGGCCTAACCATTTTTCTTGCATTTTATAATAATGAAGAATATCGTTACGATATTCTTTTCATTATTATTATTTTGGCTATGCAATATACATGTATCAGCAATTATGCAGTTGTACACAATACCATGAGGCTGAAACTGTAATAATTTATTATGCGGGGTTGTTCACAATCTGTTCATATTATTATTTGCTTAATTAAACTAACTTAGAGATCCATCTTCATTGTTTATGTGTTATGTGCAGTCACGGAGATCGATCTGTCGCTAAATTAAAAAAATAGACCAGCTCGAAAAATCACATTATGTTGTACTATTGGGAGCTCCGTATCATTCGAGTTTTTGGTTTGAATAGTATAATTTGTAATTATTAAAAGTTATCAGTTTAGTGCTTTAAAACAATAATCTACAAGTAAACTAATTTGCACTTGTAGCAAAATATATTGTAAGGCATGTTCATTCATATATGTTAATACAATATTGAGCAATACGTTTGTATATGGACTGTACATATATGTAAATGTTCACCTTATCACCCTGCTTATGTGCAATCACAAAGGAGGTTTATTTGCCGCTTATTGGATATCTCACTTTGAAGTTGAATACTTAATTTTAATTTCTTCGCCACATATTTCAAATTGTTCCAGATAAGTATTATTAATTTGAAGGTACATCATATCATAATGTCCAGTACAGTGCTTTGCAAACATATAGCCAAAGTGATACGTTGTAATAACTTGAGAATAAATGCAATATTTCTGTGCAATGTAATGACCAAGTGCAATGTAATGACCAAGTGCAATGTTCAAGGTGGACAAATCCTTATACTGCCTTGTTTTTTGTTTGTTTTTACATGAAATAATGACTCTCACTTCGTTGACCACGTTCGTTAAATTCATTATACATGTATCTTAAGTTTTAGAAGATATTTCTACACAACAAAGGTGCGTTGGGAATTGAAAGTGTGACTATGTTCCCGTTGCAGAAAGAGATAAAAATCGATTCAAATGAATTGATCATGTGTTCTAAATGCGTAAATCTGATTGCTTGAAGTGCGCAAATTTTCTTAACTTACAACTAATTTTAACTTACAATCGATTGTATCTCTTTCTACAACGGGGCCCAGATGGTTATTAAAGCTTAGAGTATACTCTTTCATACTACATGTGTAAACAAAAGTCTGAACACATTCTGGTCAACTTTTTGTGGCTTTTGCGCTGGGTGGTTACATAATATAGAGAAAATTGAGAGGCAATGTGAAATATTGTGAGAAATAATCTCCTTCTCTCCCTCTCTCTCTTCATCTCCAACCACCCATATAATGACCGCCTGTCTACAAAGTGTACTTTGGGGGAATGTTCTTCTCATTTCTAATATTAAGCTATAGTAATATATGTGTAAAATGGGATCAACTTGATCCCTGTTTGGTTTTCTGTTATATTTTAGCTTTATTTTATTTATGTATTATCGTGTGTATTATGTGCTTAGTTGTATTTATTATTATATGTTATATTGTGCTAAATTGTATTTTCTTCAATACCCTTTGACAGGCTGACATTATAAATAAAACATTGAACATTGAACATTGGACTCCTTGTAATTCCCTTGAGAGCAGTTCACATGTAACTTAACCTGTCTACAGAGACCACCTGCTCATAAAGACCACATCGTTGGGTGAGAGTGATAAGGGCGTTAAGTCACTTTTGGGCCAATTTGAGTTATGTATATCATCTTGTAGAACGGAGCTTTCTCTATAAGTGATACCACATTGTCAAATAATAACTATTTCAAATTTGTTGAATATTGATCAAACAATAAAGAGAGCCCCAATGGTATATATACAGGACTCACAAGTTTTAAACATGATTATCCTCAATTACAAAAAGTGACTCAGTGCCCTTATTTTTCTCAACCAACGACATGTTCTGTCTCCTTTGGATTTGCAGTGTCTTTGTAGACAGGGTTGAATGTATCATAATTTATGGCTGTGTAGATATATTCCGTCCCTATAATCCTTTAATACTATAGTTTGAAATCATATCCCTTCCAAGTCGCGTTTGTTCAATATGTTTACCTGTATGTCAAAGTTTGTTTCTTTATATTTATACACACATGTTTGTTGGTTATAGTTATGTTCACATGTTCATGTTTTTCTTGCTGTGGGTTGATAATTCAAGCAATTGCGCCTTGAACATTTGGAAAAGATGGAATTGGAGCATTATAGGCTTTCCACAGTATATTATTATTAAGACAATCTCACTCGGTGGCATGACGCGTGAGACCAACAGAGACAATAATACTGACAATAGTACAAAATCAACATGAGAATTGGTTAAAAGTTGTGATAGTAACAATTATTTTATTCATTATCTTTACAACAAGAATTTAACAATACCATATTAATTGTGAATGAATGAATGAATGAATGAATGAAAGAATGAATGAATGAATGAATGAATGAATGAATGAATGAATGAATGAATGAATGAATGAATGAATGAATGAATGAATGAATGAATGAATGAATGAATGAATGAATGAATGAACGAATGAATGAATGAATGGAAATGGGAATTATATGTTCACATTTAGTTTCACAAGGCTTCATTGAATGGGTATAGATAAACTGCTTAAGGACCGGTCACATATCACCGGATAGCGTAAACGGATGCACGACGAATCTGCGAAATCAAAATTTATGGGGGTGAAAGTCCTCTTCATTGCTTCATGCACAAAACATTCTACCGGACAGAACAACGTACATCGCCTGACAATGAACGGACAACAGACGCAACGAACGGAGTCGAACGGATTAAAATTGTTACTCTCCGTCGGGCATCCATTTACGCTATCCGGTAATATGTGACCGGGTCTTTATGAATAAGATCTCCCCTGAATTGTCAAGTCTTAACCAATTATCACTATCACAATTTAATTGTAGACATACCAATTAAAAGACTATAAACTTATACGTATATGTATGACCCCGTTGCGGAAAGATTTGCAGTCGATTGTAAATTTGCAACTATTTTTGCAAGTCAGAATTTTTCAATCAGATTTACGCATTTAGTCACATGATCTAACTTGCAATCAATTGCAAGTTTACGATCGATTGCATCTCGTCCTGCAGTGTATCTGTTATGTTGATAGCATGGTTTACTTGGACCCAGTAGTTAAAACTATAGTACAACGTTGAACGCTCATAATAAGAGACAATGCGCTTACAAAAGGCTATTCGGCTGATTTTTTTTTCTCTTGCTTAACATTGTACTATACATAACAATCGTGTCATAGCAATGTGTGAAATTTTACATTTTCAGGAATGTATTTTCTTATTAATAATACAAAACAAAAACAACTTCCTGGGTCTTGGGTTCTTATCCCGGGGAAACCCTATTTTAAATAAAGAATATACAATAAAATTGTCATATATAGAGTACAGAAGCCATGACGTCATAAAAAACACTTTTTTAGAATTTTCAAATTTGGACTTCATTTTCAGAAAGAGCATAACAAATAATGTCTAAATACCGAAAATCAAAGGAATAGGTTATGTATTAGCCGAGATATGCCCATCCGAATGAATTTTACTTCAATGGGCAATCAGTGTTAGGAACCAGTACACTATAACACTGATTGCCCACTGACCAAAAAATCATTCGAATGGGCATATCTCAGCCAATACGTAACCTATTCTGATTTTCGGTATTTGGACATTATTTGTTATGCTCTTTCTGAAAATGAAGTCCAAATTTGACAATTCTAAAAAAAAATGTTTATGACATCATTTATGACATCACACTTCTCCACTCTATAGGCGTAGGAGGCGGGAGCTGGGGAAATGTCATCGGGGGAATCATGTCATATTCGGGCAAAATCATATCATATTTGGGCAAAATCATGTTACATTCGAGCAGTGGCATGTTATTTTCGGGCAAAACCGTCTCATATTCGGACTAAACAATTGAAAACATATTGTAATCAAAGAGGCGATGACATATTTTTTCTTCTTCTTGTCAGGTGAAATTTCGAAAATTCGGGCAAAAGACCTCAGCTCCCCTCTCTTAAATCACATTGTGGGTTCCACTTAAGAAGTGCCTAAGCCCCCCTCCACCCACCCCCCCCCCCCCCCCCCCCACTCCCACCCCACCCTAACCCACACATCCTCGCCTCAATTATTCCTCTTGGCATCATAGAAATCGAGACATTGGCAAAAAGACAGCATATTAAAGATGAATTAGTCATTATGATTACGAAGACGAAGACCACCATACAGATGATGACAATTCAAAAGGCGGCGATGACGACGATGACGAAGACGACGACGATGAGAGCGATGGCGATGACTGTATTGATGACGGTGCTCTCTTGTTCCGATGATATCCTCCCGCAGATGAACACCGGTCAGTTACTGATTCGTCTCCATCGGAGCTTGGACTACCTGTAACGTAAATGTGGAAACAATATTATGCAATCAATATAACAATTATTCCATCTTGAATAAAAGTTAATGAAAACATCTAAATGTGTACATAACCATGACTGTGTAGTATGGATACATCAGATTAAAGGGATCTAGTAACTTTGTTAACATTGTACAAAAAGTGATGAATGGCTGATACCATGTGTATTGTTGAGATCTGATATGTCCGCTTTGTAATGAGTGACAATTTTATGTTAAATTGATAGAATTTGCTGAGTATTGAGCAAAGATTCTAGGTGATATTCGCTAACTCATTGCTCTGACTTTGTACACAGTTATAACTTTCCAGTGGATAATTACCCGAACACTTCAATCGTAGATATCTTTTTAACGAATGGGAAATACGAAAAAACAGGTTCCATGCTTCTATTGGTAATACGAATACAACATGGTATGAGAGAACCAATTAGAGTTTTAAGTACATTTTGTGGATTTAGACAATGTTGAATAGAGTAGGTGGGTGATACAAATTATTCGCTTTAATTATTTATTAACATTTACCAAAATGTATACTCTTTAAGAACTTAAAGAAAGCAGATTTCGATAATGAATTTGCACAGGAATATTTAAATTATTTACATTGTTTGAGTCAAGAAAAAAGTATTCATGTTTATTTTACATAACGCAGAAGCAAATTTCGGGCATACCGTAATAAAGAGCCTGGATATGTTCAATGTCCTTCTCGTTCAAATGCATGTCGATGTCGATGTCCAAACCGTCTTTGTCAGCTTGGAAGAACGGAAACATGATCGAATTGTTTTCACCAGAATGCATCAGACCGAGAGCGTGTCCGATCTGGTGTGCGATCACCGCTTGGTAGTCGGTACCTGTTGGAGTAAACAACGAAAAAAATATATCAGTATTTTTCATCAAACTGCTTCATGTGACCAGCCCAGCACATATTAAAGGGACATTCCCTCTTTACCAAAAATTTCAAAATGCTTCAAATTTGGTACAGATCTGTATAATACTTGTATTATGCTGCGTATGAAATTTCATAGCCGTAGGTACCATCATTCATATCGATCACTGCTGTTTTGCAGATCTCTCTCGTTGGTGGCGCTTTATATTATGGGTGGTGGGCATCACATTAATACCACATATAATATCAACAGCGAACGTAGAGGGAGCTAGACAGATTATTGTGAGGTTCGGTTATTAAACCGTCGTCCAACATTTTATTAATCTATAGGTAAAAACAAAAATCATAAAATTCAAAACTCCACCAAAATACATTGTCAAGTACTAATCTTTTCAGAATAAATTTTAAAAATCATGATAGATCTATATATTTGAGGTTAATATGGCAACTTATATTTTTTAATTATTTTTGGCTTGCAAAAGAGGGAATGCCCCTTTAAAGCTGCGTTTCCATTAGAGCAAATTTCCGCCGCGAACATTCGCACGGACGAAATCAGTGTTATTCATATATTATTCATAAATATATATTATTTATATTACATGGCGAATATTCGCAAAATAATTTTTTTAATCGCTCCTCAGAGCGATTTCTTCAATAATTCGCTGCGAAAAAAAAAGATTCGCCGTGGAAATTCGCTCTAATGGAAACGCAGCTTGATCGCGGTTGTTGTTGTTGTTGTTGTTGTTTTTAAAAGCGTTCAACTCATTATGGCATTTTACGTCTGGGTCCGCCTTTTGTCGTCACCATCCGAGAGACGCGGACCAGGTTTCAAACCGGAGCTGATTAATGCGAAGGTCAGAGCTCTGCCTAATATTATAACACGTCGTACGCTCACGGTAATTTATATTTATATCAGGGGCAAGGGCGGGGATATTATCCTAATACAAATTACTGTCCACCTCCTTGTGCGCCCTAAAAATAGATAAAGAAATACATAACACCAGTTTTTGGTATTTTGATACAGAATGTGCACACTTACATAGACCCCCTCCCCCCCCCCCCCCCCCCCCCCTACCCACATCTCCTCCGTTTTATTTTACCACTTTAAGATCGTCTCTATATGCCAATCTGTAAGAATTTTCTGATTATTCATTATTTGATCATTGTGACTGTAATAATTATATGTAAGTTATTTTGAATGCTTACCATTCACCCTGCCGTCAGGTCGCTGGTCGTAATCCCACTCCTCGTCATCATCCATATGAATCTCGCCCGACAGAGGGAGGAAGGCGTGGCCGAGCGTGCCCCCATACCCATCGAAGGCGATCCCGTCTCCGTGATCGCCCCGCACGTGGCGGATGTTGATGTCGGCCGCGATGTCCGAATCGTCGTCGACCTCGCATAGACTGAGGGGCGTGACTTCCATCCATAGCTACATAGGAAAGCAATATATAATAATGATTACTGTATTACGAATTAGAACAACCATGATAAAGAATAAAGAGTAAAGGAAGACAATTGGTCTCTTAATTTATTACGAAAACATAAAACCTTTTATACTGTTTGTGAAGCCCGTCCAATATTCGTGCAAAATCGTGTTATTTTCAGAATAAACCATCAAAAACGTGTACATTTCGGGCATCTAGTAACTTTGTTGGCAAGTGTAAAAAAGCGATGAGTGATTAATAAATTGATGTGTATTGGAGTGATCTGATATGTCCACAAAGTAATGTGTGGAAATTTCACGTTAATTTTATGTTTTTTTGCTGAGATATGAGCAAAAATGCAAAGTGGTATTCACTTCAACTCATTGTACTTACTTTTTACACGGCATGAAATTATCCCGTACACAATATCATATCTGAACACTTCAATCCTAAATATCTTTTGAACGAAATGGAAATTTGAGAAACCGAAACCGGTACTGTGCTTTTATTGTTAGAGAACCACTAGAGTTCCAAGTAAGTTCTCAAGATTTTGACAATGTTACTAAGTCCCTTTAAAGAGGCAAAAACCTTCTTCTTTTTGTTTTGCTTGTCAGCTTGGTGAAAAGCGCGAAATACTAATTCCGGCAAAATACATCAGCCTCCCTGGGAAAAAAATGTGGCATGTGCCCCTACGCCCATATTACTTTTTGAACCCTTAAAGGACAATGAAATTCAGACAAATTAGTGTATGCACTATAAGACACTAAATATAATGAATAGTCTCTGAAAATTTGAGCAGAATCGGTCAAGAAATAAGAAAACTATGGCTCTTTAAAAAGAGCCATGTATTTCTTCGAGTGACTCAAATTGGCAACGTACTCTGGCAAAGTTGTGGATAACTCCCCATACATTTTGTACACAAAATTTCAGTTTTGTTCAATTTTCTCAAAATTTATGTTTACCCTTCGTTCGAGTTCAACATATGTTTTGTAGAATGCTTTTATCCATAACATATCATGAGTTGGGGGAATGGAAAAATGTGACTATGAAGAAAACTGTAAAAATGGGAACATTTATGTACAAAACATATGGGGAGTTGTCCACACACTTATCAGAGTGCGTTGCCAATTTGAGTTCCCCATAGGAATAAATGGACATCTTCAAAGAGCCGTAGTTTTCTTTGTTGGTAAGTGTAAAAAAGCGATGAGTGATTAATAAATTGATGTGTATTGGAGTGATCTGATATGTCCACAAAGTAATGTGTGGAAATTTCACGTTAATTTTATGTTTTTTTGCTGAGATATGAGCAAAAATGCAAAGTGGTATTCACTTCAACTCATTGTACTTACTTTTTACACGGCATGAAATTATCCCGTACACAATATCATATCTGAACACTTCAATCCTAAATATCTTTTGAACGAAATGGAAATTTGAGAAACCGAAACCGGTACTGTGCTTTTATTGTTAGAGAACCACTAGAGTTCCAAGTAAGTTCTCAAGATTTTGACAATGTTACTTTAAAGAGGCAAAAACCTTCTTCTTTTTGTTTTGCTTGTCAGCTTGGTGAAAAGCGCGAAATACTAATTCCGGCAAAATACATCAGCCTCCCTGGGGGAAAAAATGTGGCATGTGCCCCTACGCCCATATTACTTTTTGAACCCTTAAAGGACAATGAAATCCAGACAAATTAGTGTATGCACTATAAGACACTAAATATAATGAATAGTCTCTGAAAATTTGAGCAGAATTGGTCAAGAAATAAGAAAACTATGGCTCTTTGAAAAGAGCCATGTATTTCTTCGAGTGACTCAAATTGGCAACGTACTCTGGCAAAGTTGTGGATAACTCCCCATACATTTTGTACACAAAATTTCAGTTTTGTTCAATTTTCTCAAAATTTATGTTTACCCTTCGTTCGAGTTCAACATATGTTTTGTAGAATGCTTTTATCCATAACATATCATGAGTTGGGGGAATGGAAAAATGTGACTATGAAGAAAACTGTAAAAATGGGAACATTTATGTACAAAACATATGGGGAGTTGTCCACACACTTATCAGAGTGCGTTGCCAATTTGAGTTCCCCATAGGAATAAATGGACATCTTCAAAGAGCCGTAGTTTTCTTGTTTCTTACCCGTTTATGCTCTAACTTTCAGAGATTATTCTTCTTAATCTCTTCAAGACTATGAAAGCAACATTTTGCTTGGGTTTCATTGCCCTTTAAAACTCGAATTTGCTATCCAGTGTTTTTTACACTGTGGGTCCGCAGTATGAAACAGTGCGTGCCGACTGTATTCCCACTGTGTTCTCTCCGATAGGGACATTTTATTCAATTTCAACACAATTTTTCAACATAATAAGGGGGTTAATTATGTTGTGAATTACTTTTACAACTCTCTATCTTCATAAATGAAATAAGGATTGAAATGATATAAACAAGTCAAGTTATCTAGATGAGTTTGATACATACAAATAGAGATATCTTAGCTTTACTTCCAAGAAAGAAAAAAAAGAACATTTTTTCCTGCAATTCGGCGTAAGTGGGCAATTTTCCCGTGCACTAGTATTTCATCATGCATGGTTTCAGAAAAGAAAAACGAACAAACAAACAAACCTCCATTGCACTTCTGATGATATCACGAAGACGACTGCTATCGGCAGAGCTCGGGTAATCGTCGATACGATAGTTGATGTGGTGCTTATTCCATCGCGCCCAGAACAAGGGATAATGCATGGCCACGATATCAGGAACACCGCAACGATTCGATACTATCAGAGCTCGTGTCTGATCGTCCATTTCACCTTCAGAAGAAGATACACATAATATAAACAATACATTGATATAGACAATTGAATATCATCGATACAATAATTCATCAGTATTATCTCAACCATGTCCCTGACCACTACTCAAGTATATGTATCATAGCACTCGTTTGACCGTCCAGTTCTCCTATAAGTTACGTTGTACATATTGAAATGATTCAAGAGTAACGTAACAATTTATATATAACACATAATAATATAATATGCCATTCAATCAATAAACAATTCTGCTGATTAATTAATATTATCCGCTGTTGTTTCCTGACGCGAACCATTATCATTGAGTTCTGTAACATATATTAAAGTGAGGCCTGTAAAGTGTCAGATATTGCCCAAAATTACAGTTGAGACTTCAATCCTGTACCAAAATTATTGTAATATATGTCCGAATGATGTGTGAAAGTTTCATTGAAAAAGAACACTGCTTTCCTGGTTAAAAAAGCGAAAATATGCGTAAGCTTTTACAACGGACGTTAATGAGGTTTATAACCGTTTGTTAACGCTTTTGAGCTGAATGATAGATATCGTCATACTAAAGGGGCATTTGAAAAAAATCTAACCCTATTTTATTATTATCTTTACCATAAGCTAAACAACACGGTAGAAGAGAAACGAGGAAGCTCCAAGTAATTTTCGTGGAGTTATAGACACTTTACAGGCCTCACTTTAATGAGAATATGCAAAACTAACAACTATGTTTTCAAATGTAAGTCATGTATAGCGACCTTTCGAATCTATAGCAGATCCTCCGTCTAGGCAATGAACGGACAAGGAATGTAATGAAACATGGAACATATACATAAAACAGGTGGCGAGAAGGTGGGAACAGGTACATACTATATACATAAACCTGAATATATAATTACCTGTTACGGGAAGACTGACGAATCTCTGAAAGTTGCTAATACCCCATCGCATGATGTCCTCATTCACTCGCACATCCATGGGAAGGTAGCCGTACTTTTGAAGATATGCCTAGAGAAATCACGGATATTTACGATCAAAAATGAGATGAAGGAAATATTGTTGAATAAGATGGTTTCCCCTTTCAAAGCGGTACGTGTAGTGTTGGTATTGGGTGTAAGATCCACATGTCATAACCTTGATGCTAGGTTGGCAGACTATTATTACAGACTATTATTCTAAAATAATGTAAAAATGCTCATTATTGTTATACTGATTATGATTTTTGTCAATTTTTACCAAGTCAGTGTCTGATAAATGATACTAGTTACTGCCCGTCATATACTATTGACCAATTATTCCCATTCTCTCGGCACCGCTCGGCACACAGCTGAATGCACACTAACAATGGCGCGCGGAATACTCGCGTGTTCAATGGTATGTAGGGCAGTAAGTCTCATTTATCAGACACTGACTTGGTAAAAATTGACAAAAATAGGAACCTGACATGGTCTCACTCAAAGCGCCCTAAAACAAAAACTACACGTCCAATATTCCTTTTCTTGGTATCGTTGTTCATTGGAAAGGACACCCTATCCGATAGACATGTTCATTTTGTTACTTTATTTTGGGAAGTGCCCCGTTCGGTTATTTCTGGGCCACCCTGTATAATTACAGAAGCATCAGTATTATGTTTAATCATCATACATTTCACATTCATCATCATCAACATCGTCATTATCAACATCCTTATCATCGCCACCATCATAATAATCGTCACCATCAACATCAACATCACCATCATCGTCATCATCATTATCACCATCATCATCCTCACCGTCATCACATCATTTATCATCCTTAATCATCATACTCCTCCTCGTCACCATCATCATCGCCTTCACCACCACCATCAATACTATCATGCCCGTTTCATAAAACACTTGCAATGGTTGTAAGTGTCCAATTATTGTAACTACTATGGCAACAGCTGAAATGCTCCATGCTGATTGGCTGTTGACCTAATAGTTACAACAATTGGACACTTACAACAATTGCAAGGTGTTTATGAAATTGTAATAAAGTTTTATTAGCAACTTACATGTACTTCCCCTACTTCATCACCGGTCATTCCAAGCGTCGGTCCCGAATACTCCACTGCTCCATGGTCGCTCTCGGGAAAATATACGCCTCTTGTCCCGCGATGTCTAATCGGGAACGGAGTGCATGCGATGACACAACATAATAAAATCAAACAGACGACTTTTACTGTTGACGAATGCATCATTATTTGTTGTTTTTCTCTGAATTGTTGTCCTTTTCTCCGCTTTTTTTCGATGAAAATGTAATATGTACTTGTCAAAATGACCCCTCTTGTAATAAATATAAGTTGAAGATTACAACGAGTTTGGAAGTTTGGGGTATCCCAAATCGATGTTGAAAATGATCTCAGCAAAATCGTAGCAATTATTTATATTCACAAAACCTATTTGTTAATATTTCTGCGTTATGCGGACGTCAAATTTGTAGCAGTTTCCTCCAGGCCTGTCTATCTCCACGAGTTGATTTTCAATTATGAACTCTGTCTATAAAAATATGTCTTTTATACGGGACGTTCAAACCTCAGAACTACAAATTGCATATATTGTGGTTCTAAAAGCGCTGTGTTGGGGTGATGGGTAGTACGTTGCTATATTTAGCTTCAATAAAGTCATGGTAAGTTATTTCGAACGCGAACTTTCCTTGAATCATTTCTTTGGTTTTGTATTGCACGTGAGCTTGCAAGATTAACTTCGTGTATCATCCATTTAATGACGACAATATGAACATTCGCAAACAAAGGCAGAAACCGCCCTTCATCTAAAATGTAAGATTGAATCTTGTCATAATCCCGTTAATAAATAAATGAATAAACTTGTTGAAGCCGGATGTTCAGCTCAGTGATTTCGCGAACAAAAGGCAAGTTGATTTCCAGTTTCAAGGAGGCCTATATTAAGATTATATACAATAGGTCTCATATTATCGACTAGCGCTCGGATTTACTAAATTGGTTCAAGGCTTTCTCTTCTAAACAGAACCACGCCTAGTAAAGAACTTGCTTTCTCTGCCGTGTCCCGCCGTTTGTACACCAAGCACTATCATGCCTCCGTTGAATCTACTATGTTTGTATGATTATAATAGTGTCAAATTTGAAAGAGCATACAATTTGAATGACAGAATATGCTTTATTTGATCAAAATCGGTTGAGAAATGGCTACAATGTCCATAAACATAACCATTTGTAATAATTGTGGGGCCCCACAATTATTGTGGGGCCCCACAAGTATATAATCTTAATTGTGGGGCCCCACAATTGAAAGATTAAACGAGAACTTGTTTGAGATTTAATCTCAATTATATAAGTAATATAAAATGAGGGATTACGTTAACTCAGAGAGCCCGTCAGTGCGCATGCGCTAATCCGCAATATTCGTAGATAGCCGAGGATGTGACTGCTGAACCAAGGCAGAAAGATTACGAGAACTGGAATTAGTACCCAACATTAGGGAGGGTAAGGGAGGGACGTAATCCCTCATTTTATATTACTTATATAATTGAGATTAAATCTCAAACAAGTTCTCGTTTAATCTTTCAATTATACGACGTAATACCAATTTCGGGATTACGTTAACTGAGATTTTGAAGCTCAGCAGGTACATCCGATCCTGACAACAATATAATGTACAAATACATTTATTGAATGTAGGTATGGCCGGTATACAACAAGACCGTTGTACTGACAAAACCTTTTAGCCCAACTGACATTAGTGGTGTCTTAAAATCACTCTTGGCCATGTCCATTTGAGTCCATTAAGGACTTCATGAGTGCACCCGTAAAAGTTATGCTCATATTCTACACAGATTTCATGTATGAGTGCAACTATGAAGTTAACGTTCCTGTTCTTCACTAATTTCATGTATAGCGTAGGAATACTTTCCTAAGACCAGCCTGCCTAATGGGCCAGAAGTTCCAGAACTCAACAGGAACAGTATAAATATAAGATAATATATTTTCTACACAAATTATTCCAGCTCTTAGCCACATTAACATGTGCTTGAGGTACCGGCACTGTCCGTTACCCCCTAGTTCTGCGTAAGTCGTAAAAGATATCGCAGGTAGCTAAATATATACACATGAGCCTCCTACAGTGGGTGTGACTTCATAAGATAGTTGAAGTACATATACACACCCCGGATCCTTTTGTTAGAAGGTCCTTAATTTTAAGAGTCTCACTGCACTATTATAAGTCCAAAATACAAACAATTCAGTGGCTAGACCCCCTGGGTCGATATAGAAAAATGTGCAAAGTATCATAGTCCAAGTCAAGCGTGAGGCGAAGACCTATGATAACATCCTAAACCTCCTTTAACCTCAGGAGGGCGTAATTAAAGACATCCTCGTACGACATAAGAGGGTGTTTATATTACTGGGTCTAATACCAGATATGCTGATAATGTGCTGCACGCCAGTAATCAATGACTCCGAAAATGCAAGCTTTCGTTTGTTCCGAAAGTCTGCCTGCAACTCAACAACGTGTATACATCCACCTCTATAGATAGGCATTGTGACTCATATTCAATTGATTGAGCAGGTAAGTCTAGTCTCCTTAAAAAGAGCATGGGTTATTGGGTTAAACCAATATCCAGGGAAGAGCACTTCCTAATTAAGCCTGTTCGAACTATGAGCAGACCAGCTGCATCCCATCATTTTGAATTGTCCCAAAATGTTAAGGATAACAAAAAATGGGAACTTGGAGAAACTCAAACGTTGCAATCAACAGTGAATGCCTCAACTATAGTAAATTCAATTTGCATATCTAACCAAATAAGGCTAGTTCTGGAAACCAAGTTCCAAACAACGCCATTGAATATGTATTCCGCACCTGAAAGTGCATATACATATGGCCTGCCTCCGAGTTATTTTCCCGTTAAAATGGGAATTTATTAATAACATATCTATGTATATGTTTTACTCGTGCATAATTCACAAGTAATGATTTATGTTGCCTCGTTGCTATCCGAGGGCTTGCATCTATTATATCATATTCAATACGGGTAGTACATGTACATTGTTCACATAGGCACACAATGATTGAATGTCACATTACCCAGCAGCTACCGTTACAAGGTAGTTCATGCCATAAGTTCTAGTTTGTAATTATAAGCCATTAGTATCAGCCACCTGTGCATAATTAGACTGAGGTTGATATATAGCCTCCCAGCCATTCCCACTGGCATGGACGCAACTCAAGCTCCGATTTCGGGCTGATGGGGGCGAGTAAAGATACCACATGGTCGGATCAACCCACCATAGAGATCATCCCCGCGACAGTGTCATTTTTTAATAAATAAAGGCTAACATTCAATGTTTGCTTTAAGTGTTACAATTTTCTCTCTCTCAAAATAGAGTATGATTGTAGAGAGGTTCACACATTGGCCTGCTGGAGAATCGAAAAAATCTTCCAGATAACCATGGCAACGTATGTGCCTCATTGAGGGCTCCAAATTGTTAATACAAATCTTCAAAGCCATTCTCTTTTGAGCGCTTTGCATTTAAATTTCAAATGTCTAAATATCATAACTCAATGTTCAAAATGAAGCCAGTATATATAATTCTTTAGTGGGATGGGTACCGATTTCCCAGGGTGGATAAACCCGAGATGCACAAGGATGTCAGAAGTAGCTTATAATAGCTTCCTTGAGTTGTAATCATCCCCAATAACAATAATCAGGATTGTGTTGTCCAGATTTCGAGACATGACACGACCAGCTTGAGAAAGCTGGTTTTGCAACTTGTACATAGACTTGGTGATGTACCAGAGCCATAGGATATGGCTAGAATTGCCAGCATTAGTCATAGAATTAACTTTGAGGTATAAATTATCCTCATCGGTAGCTCAACACTATTTTGTCAAAGAGGTTGAGGGATGCTAGACAATATTCAGGGGATACAAGATCCCGCACCAAGTGCATGTATAGGCCGTGTGGATGAAAATCCATTTAAAAGGCAGATGACCTAAAGTTAGTCGATTCTAAAAGAATCATCGAGGGCTAAATTGTACCCCATTCTGTTTAATCTAATACAACTATTAGATATGAATTCGCCCACTTCTATCTTGGCAGGGCTCAATAACATTCAATTATAGGCTATAAATAACCTCTTGTATGATTTTAGCATCACAAGTGACGCTTTTCCTATATTGTTTGAACGTTCATGAAGGATTAAATTTCCCACACCGGAAACTCAATCTAGCATCCAATGACAGTCTTGAAGTCTGTAATTCTTGCCAGTTTTCTGACAACCTCAGTCAACCCAAACTTGGGATTTATTGGCAATTGTCGAATTGAATTCATTGAAATAAATTCAGAATAATCCACTTGCCTTGTCTGAATTTGGAGTTCTATTATCTCTCCTGCATGCTGGCCTACGGGCCAACTCTTGGCACCCGGCACTAGCAATACATCTGAGACGGGCTTAAAGGAGAATTCCTGACGAGTTAAAACAAAATACAGTATATTGGAAATAAATCTAGTGATGTGCTTGAATATTTTCAGGATTTGACTCTCTTTGGTTGATTTCTAAGAGATTTTTGTAATGTCATTAACTCTGAGGAAATAATTAAATTTACTGCACACAATCATGAGACCCTTACGTAGCACCCTCACTTTGCTCAATTTCTTGAGTAGGCTTGAATCCGGTGCCACTGCATTGTGATCACTGCATGTGTCATTCATAATAGCCGGTCATGCAGAGCCAGCAAATTCAATAACCACGTTTACAGGACTTTGTGTCTATTCAAATTCCAATGAAAGCCAAACGTGTTACAGTTTCGGGCAGGCAAGTATTTTCAAACGGTTCAACAATGCAGTAATGCTCAAAGGCACGGTTGAGTGGCGCATCGTGGACTAAACTATTCATGATCGCGCATTGTATTGGTCCGGTCAAAAGAACACATTCGCTCCAGTGTAAAAACATAGATAGGCGCATAGTGAGGGTCGCACGTCACAAATTGATGCATTGTGGGATAGAACAAGCTCGCTCGCGAATTTGTGTCATTAGAATTTCAAAGCCAATTATAAGAACCCACAATCATACTTTATTTATACAAAATTGTGTTGATTGACCTGGAATATCTGTCTTTCAATCATTAGAAGCTTGAAATCGTGTGGAAGTCCACTTTAACTTTAGCCTGTGACTGAGTGTGTGGAGGTAGTCTGTTCCTCCTTCCTGTGTGTACCCTAAAAAGGGGCCCATTCTCCAATCACTCATGACATTGGCCTGGTATAGGCCTACACGGCCGGCCGTGGGCTTGGCTCAGCGAGTCCAAGCGGATATATTCCAATGAATTTATAGTCATGTAACGTCCCCGGTGGGGATGGGAGGCGAGGCGGATGATTGAAATTACCTCTCATGCTCATTGTAGCTGGTAATTTGTACGTCGCCAAAGTGCATAAATCTTGCATTAAAGTCAGGTTGTATTATCTCTTTTCACAGACATATTCAATTTTCAAGAGTTCAAGTATGAATTGCCATTGACTTAGGCTTAGCGATTCAATGCTAAGGGCCATCTTATCGATGTGTATCAGTATACCGCGGCCCATATAAATGGAGCGACTATAACAGTATAATAAGCATTGGCGCCACCAAGCTAGTAGTGATACGTATTGAACTACATGTATACAAATTCAAGTCACGACATTCGTGGCTGTATACATATCTGTAATTGCCTCAAATCTGACTGACAATATCAAGTTATATTTGTATAGCGCATAATAAAGTCATTCTCTGTTATGCGCTTGCTTGGATATGGATATAAAAATAAGCGGAGAATCTTCAAGAAACAAGTGTCACCGTGGTCACCTCTAGTACTAGTAGGTGTGACATCCCGTGTGACATAAAGTAAAGAGTAGACAAGCTACTTCTTATTCAACAAAATTAATAGATTCTCAAATATATCCGATGCTAATTGCCATATTGCAAATATGCGGCGATAGAGGGAATGACAACTTTTCCAAGTTTGCCTGAAATATACCAACTTATAAGCCCGGTGGGCGGTATGTCATTCATGATTGCTTGAAATGGATATTTCTCATTGCCGTGTGCTAACCCCCGTGGGGCCGCGGACGGGCTTGAGCAACCGTAGCAACGGGAGAGGCCAAGGCCTCGCAATTCACGCTTACAGTACAAGTAGCGCTTCCATATCCAGTCTATTACTGAACGAAAATATAGACTTGGGAATCAAGCTAGATTTCCCTTTATGATTGGAAATAGAGTCATTCTATTTCTCTGTCTCACTCATAGGCATAGCCTTATGCTTCGAATGTGAAGGGAATCATACTAGATTTCCCATTTGTTTAGAAAAAGAGTAATTCCATTACTATGTGAGCCTGACTCGCTCACACTCGGTCATAGCCTTTGGCTTCGAGTTCGAATACGAATAACTTTCCCCAGCCTACTCTTGCCGACTGTGTCGACAGCGGCTGTGCCGCAAGAGAAGGCTAACTCCGCCCGTGAGAGCCCGTGGCTCCTGCGCTAGGCTGTGCCTAAGATGCAGCCGGGGGACGGACTCGCTCGATCATTGCCTGTGGCTTCGAGTCTGACTTCGATTACTTTCCCCGCCCAGTATTGCCGACTGTGTCAGCAGCGGCTGAGTCGCCCATAGGAGCCCGTGGCTCTGGCCTGCGATAGGCTGTGCCTAATACGCAGGGGGAACATGCAGCCGGATTAGCGCATGCGCACTGACGGGCTCTCAGTTAACGTAATCCCGAAATTGGTATTACGTCGTATAATTAACAATAGCAAGGTCTGTTTTCAAAAATAGCAAAACAATGGCGGACCACACCATTCGACTGAAATGATAGTAAGCGTTTCACTTAAAACAAGATGAGCGGGGCAAGTAAATTATGACATTATTCAACTTTATTGTTATGAACAAACTCTGGAAATACAAATTTGTCAATAAAACAGGGCCAGGTTATGAAAGCATTATCATACTGGTCTGTATTAGAGGCATGACGTTTGTCTATTGCATGTGTCCCCTGCAATTTTAACCATATTTACCTAGAGAAATGTCATGTTAAAGACTGCCCAACTGTTTGACCAAGGGCGACTTCAGGTTTTGAAGATCTTTGGACTACGGTAGAATTCTTGAGAAGAATTTATTCCATTTTTATGCTGAAATAAGGGCACAAACTGTGGTTTTGACTAATAAAGCTTTGCCATGGAATTCCCCATTTTGTAACTTTTGGATGAAAATAGCACCTATAACGTTCACAAGTTGTCTTCATTTATACTCTTTATTGAGATGAAGATAGAAAAGGTCACATTTGTAATGAAAAATTATGCCATCTCATAAATATAGCGTTTTAGATTACACTTATCAACATTTATATGGTTGAGTGGATGTTCCATTTTTGCTATTTTTGAAAACAGACCTTGGTGTGGTTAATTGACCGTGACAAGTCATGCATGAATGATTTCATCTGGATTTCATGCGAATATTGAAGAGGGTAATTTTATCTTTAATTTGATATACAATATGATATATTTTATTGTTAATAAATACGAAATATTTGGTCTCATACAAGTGTCCAGTTTCTTTTTTTGCGGAGTATATATGTCTATAATACCAACAGAGTACAAACTGATACAAAATGGGACAAAACAAACTGAACATATTCAGCAATTGTCAGCTTCTTTGCAAAGATGAGTTCAAAATAAAACGTTCTTGTACACATTATTTTCAATTTACATCAAAACACTTACTAAGAGTTCTGATGTAAATTGAAAATAATGTGATCCATGATAGAATGCATAATAGACATTTTATTATGGATACAATTAACATCAAGGCTAAGTACCATTTACATATAATAACCATATAGTATAGGATATAGCTACTGCAAACAAATGGCAACGTAAATACTAACCATATAAACATTGATGCCTGTATATATGTTTTGAGGACAGGTATATACTTGTTTAACTTGAAAATCAAACTTAAGTTTATGTATAGCATTGGAGAGGTAAGCATACATGAATAAACTTTCTTATATTTCATTTCATGTTCTCCACTTTGATTTATTTTGATTTACATGTAAAGCATGATAACTTAATGAACAAGGATGATGATGATGCATGATAGTGATGATGACACGGATGGTGATGATGATCGAGGATATTATGATGATAATGATGATGATGTCATGAGAATGAAGATGAGTGAGGATGGAAGTGGTGATGGTGATGATGAGGATGATAATGAAGTCATGGGTATGATGATGGTGATGATGAGGATGGTGATGAGGTAATGGGTATGATCGTGATGATGAGGATGATGAGGTCACTCATGGGTATGATGATCGTGATGAGGTCATGGGAATGATTATCGTGATGATGAGGACGATGATGAGGTCATGGGTATGATGATCGTGATGATGATGAGGTCATGGGAATGATGATCGTGATGAGGTCATGGGTATGATGATCGTGATGATGAGGATGATGAACAGGTCATGGGGATGATGATCATGATGATGAGGTCATGAGGATGATGATCGTGATGATGAGGTCATTGGGATGATGATGGTGATGAGGTCATGGGGATGATGAACGTCATGATGAGGTCATGATGATGGTGGTGGTGGTGATGATGATGATGATTATGATGGCGAAGAGGATGATGGAGATAATACTACTACTACTAATACTAATAATAACTGGTCCTTATATAGCGCATTTTATTACAATTACTGCATATTAATGCGCTTTACCTATCCTACCAGAGGAAGTCAAACAGGCCCTAAGGAAATTGAAAAAGGGGAAGGCCCCTGGAGAGGATCAATTAACATCAGATATTTTGAGCCTCGGGGATTAAGAGACCATGACAGTAATTACTGCCCTATTTAACAAGATCTTGCATGAGGAAGAAATACCCTCTCAGTGGAATGAGTAAAAAAATCATTCTCATATTTAAAAAAGGAGACAAGAAAGATATAAAGAATTACAGGCCTATCAGCTTAATACCTCACCTCTACAAGATTTGTACCAGAGTAATTCTTGCCCGCATAGAAAAGCAGCTCGAGGACAACCAACCAAGAGAGCAAGCAGGCTTCAGACCAGGCTTCCATACGTCCGACCACCTGCATGCACTAAGCCAAATGATTGAAAAGTCGAAGGAATACCAGTTTGACTTATGTTTAGGTTTTGTAGACTATGAAAAAGCCTTCCAGTCACTTACTGGCTGCCTTAAAAAATGAAAAACATCGACGAAAAGTACATAAAAATCATTAAAGTAATATACAAAGAGCCTACAGCACGAATTCACTTGAATGACACCATCATCGACTCAATCAAAATCCTGAGAGGTGTTAGACAAGGAGACCCGGTGTGACCAAAGCTATATCACTGCAGCTCTGGAGGAAGCATTCAGGAATATTGACTGGAGCGACAAAGGAATCCTAGTAGTCGGGGGATATCTCACCCATCTCAGATTCGCCGATGATATCCTCATCCTAAGCCACACCCCTGAGGAGTTACAGGAAATGATTCATGATCTTGCAGAGGAAAGTAGCAAAGCAGGCCTCAATATGAATATAAAGAAAACAAAAGTCATGATGAGCAACAATAACCAAAACTCCAAAGTAACTGTGCTGGGAAAAGACTTAGAAACAGTAGATCACTATTATCTAGGGAAGAAGATTACCTTCAACTCCGGCGAAGAAATAAAAAGAGGAATCCAGTTGGGTTGGGCGAAGTTTGGCTAACTCAGCTACATCTTTCAAAATTCTACTCTTCCCATCTCAATGAAGAGGCAAACAATAACAAAGAGAAAATACAAATATTATAAGACTTATTCATAAAAATTAATATTCCAAACAATATTTATATCAAAATCAAAATAAATATCAAATCAGAACAAAGAATAAAGGACTTCATATTATCCTACAATATACATAGAATTATAGTGATGGTGATGAGGATCGTTGTGAAGATGTTGATGATCTTGTTCGGGATGTTGACATAGCACTGTATATCTCAAAATAACACAATAATTACATAATTATCACATTAAATGGCTAGCTGGGCTGGGCGAGCAACCCGCGCAATTATCCCAGTAAATATTGTAAAAGTAAGACTGGAATTGTTCAACAAATATTACCGTTACACACGGATAACATACCCCATCAACAACTTTCATTGTTCTATGAAATATTACAGACTATGATATTTATCTGTGCTATGGCAAATAAATAAACGATGAGCTGATTTGACAAAAACAATCCTCTAGAAAAATGTAAATAAAAAGTCTGTGGAATCTCGACCTGCAGCTGCGTGACCCGTAAGTCTGGATCGGTAATTACGCGCATGCGCAGATTGTAATTACGAACTGGCTTATTGTAAAGAATAAGACATTTTTGTGGAGATCAATTATTGATGATTTAACAACATTTTATTTTATTCGCTATTCATAAGGGTCATTGTTCGTACGGGTCACTATTCATAATTAAGGAAAGGGTCGCTATTCATAATTAAGGAAAGGGTCACTATTCATAATTCATATTGAAGGTCACAAATCATTAAGGTCGTTTTTTCACGAGACGAAATCAGGGTCGCTGTTCATGGAATTTTATTTCGGGTTTGTTATTCAGGAAATTTTCAAATTGTATTTTAAGCAGGTAAAACGGGAGGGGTAACTATGTTCAAAGCAAAGCAACGACAGGATGAGGGAGTGGTGAGATAGAAAGAGCGAATTGAGGAAAAGGACAAAGTTACTGGATGAATTTATTACGGATCTGTATAAATAGCGACCCTTTTAACGTTTTTATATCAGACCTGTAGCCAAGGGAAAGAGTTGGGTGGGTAAATAGAAAGGTCCACTCTCTATCGGTCTCGGACAACTGAGCTATATGATTATTGACCCATTTCTCAGTTTATAAATATAGCGGTCATTATGTTTCATGAATAGCGACCCCTGTTTTGTTTTATGAATAGCGGTCCTTCGGTATAGGGAAATATAACATTATGAATAGCGGTCCTTGTAGATAGCGAGGTTACCCCATTTTCGGATCACTGAAATTATTATTTCTCTCTGCCCCTCATGAAAGTGCAAGGCCCCCATGGTGCCCCCCCCCCCCCCCCACACACCACTATTAACAAATTATATACTGTGCCACTGTATGTTTATGCATGTGTGCGTGTGTGTATGTTTGTGTGCATACGGGCGAAGGGTGTATGTGTGTGTGTTCACTGACAAGGACATTTATCAAGATTATATAGAGTGTAACCTCATTATAACGAGCACCTTAGGCCCATTGAAGTGAATTTACTGTGTTATATCAGATTTCTTCATCACAGCTTAAAAATAATAAAACACATACAACATGGACCTGTGAAACTACTTCGCTGTATCAGGTACCTCCTCATAACAGAGCTCATTATGGAGAGGTTCCACTGTATATAATAGTTGGTAAATTATGCCTCTGTAACACGACGCTGTCACTTCATATGTTAAGGAAAGACACATGATCGCTCTCGAGATAAAACATTACCCCCTATGTGCAGCGTTACAGGTACATTTGCAGCAAACTATGCCCTCCTTTTAACACAAAAACAGGTTCATATAAATTGCATCATAAGAAATACCCCCTAGTTTTTGCAGTTTGAGTACACATATATATGATTAAACAAAATTCCCATTTTTCAAGACACATTTTCACATTTCTCAAACATTTTTATGAAATCTCTGCGAACATAGTCATGAAATATAACACCCTTTTTTCCATTTCTGCGATTGTTTTATTGTTTGCAAACACATGTGAACATTGACCCATTTTTCGCAAAATTTGAACAATCATGTATAAAACACATAGCCAATTTGCAGTGACACACCCAGGCTCTGTGATACACACATACTTCTCTGTAAATGACACAAAGATATTTTTTTTAAAAGCCACCTAGTTTGGAATGTCCCGTTTACATAGAAATCACACAATATTAAATGGGGTGTGCGGCAATAATACCAGATAAGGGCAATAGAAAATTATATACATAGTACATTTAAAATAGAAATAAGATAATAGTGTCATACATATTACATAATCAATTGAAAAAAACAGTCTAGTACTGCGTACTACTATCATAATTACTACCATTGAATATGATATTCTCCCACACCAGGCCCACCAGAAAATGTAACCCGCAAAAGTAATTGTTCATCCTACTGAATGTAGTGATTTTATATCATTTTCCACTTTGCACTAAAATCCCTCTACTGGGCCAGTGTAAAACCCTTCTTACAGTACTATGTTATTTTTAATAGAAAAATATAACGATTAATTTGTGTACAAGGAAATGATAAACATACAATTTCTCTTTTCATCGTACTAAAAACCCTCCCCCAAGTTCGTCATCCTTCTCACAGAAGAAGGTACTCTGTCCAATGTAGTTCCCCTTCCCCGAAACTTCCACCACCACTGCATCAAACTCTCCAACCTTTGTTGCCTCTGCTGGCTTGCCATGGAACACCGACCCGGTGATGCAGTTTCTGAAGGCTCTTTTCTGGTCGAAGCTGATCAAGCCTTTGTGATGTTGCAGAGCAATGCGTGCTGTGACCCCTGAGCCGGTAGGACTTCTATCCACCTGACAAACAAATAACACAAATTGCAAATTACAGAACTAATCTTGCATAATATAAAAGGCCAGTCAATGACAAAAAAAAACATTGCATATGAAATAAAAGTGAAAGGAAAAGGGAAAATAGTCCATAAAAGAATTTTAATCAACCAGAAACTAACTTCACAGGAGTAAAGGAGAAATCAATTTCAAGTCAAGTGAAATAATAGCCCAGAATTATCCAGGATTTACACGTTACAGGGTTTTACAGTCAAACCTATATAAAGTGACCACTAATAGAAACAAGAAGAGTGACCACTATAGACAGGTGACCTATAAAGGCAGGTTCCCTTACAATCTATGATTTTCATTGCAGGAAAACACTATGACTGCTAAAAAAAGACACAGCCACTAAAGAGGTTTGACTATCAGCTGTAGATATAGACTTCCTGAACATAACAAGTGACGTCTGTCAGCAGAATGATTAGTAGTAGGGAAATGTATGTTTTCCCCTTTTCTGTGTACCATGCTCAAAGAATGGATGGCACAAAATAAAAATGTGACTGGTCCCAAATAAAAACAAAAATTATCAACCTTCTGATGATCACCCAATCCGATCTACTTTAACAGGGATGCCAAGGAGAGCCTGAAAACTAGGTGAGGTCGTGAGGATACCTGATTTATATACCGTATGGTCAATTATGATATAATAATGGCATTTCATTCAACAAAATGTCACATTCACAGCTACAAGCTCAATTGCAGTGTCATTTGAAACAATATTTACAAACGTCAAAACAACATTAACAAACACATAAGGTATAAAAAAAACATTACAATAATTAGAGCAATAAATAATAATACACATACTACACAAATTAACCGCGTAACTAACGAATGACAATCAATTATATTGTTGTCTTAAATATCAATTTGTAAATAAAGTGATTACAAAAGTCAATTATAAGAATGAGCCTTAAAGGGATCTAGTAACTTTGTTGACATGTGAAAAAAGTGATGAATGGTTGATGCAATGTATATTGTTGTTATCTCATATGTCCACAGGGTATTGTGTGAAAATTTCAAGTCAAATGGACATTGTATGGCCAAGTAATGAGCGAAAATGCAGTGATATTCAGTAACTCACTGCACTCACTTTGTACACGGAAGAAAAACTCGCCCAGAGTTTTTCTTATCTGAATACTTCAATCATACATATCTTTGTAACGAAAGGGAAATTTGAAAAACCGAAACCTGTCCCATGATTTTATTGTTAATACAAATACAACAAGGTATAAGGGAACCGCTAGAATTAAAATTTTATTTTGAAGATTTGGACAATGTTACTAAGTCCCTTTAAAGGTATGGTGAAATCCCGGCTTTGATTCAGGTTTATAGCTTTAAAGGGACTTCGTAACATTATCCAAATCCTCAAAATAAATTTTTCATTCTAGCGGTTCCCTCATACCTTGTTGTATTCGTATTAACAATAAAATCATGGGACAGGTTTCGGTTTTTCAAATTTCCCTAAGTTCGTTACAAAGATATTTTACGATCGAAGTATTCAGATAAGAAAAACTCCGGGCGAGTTTTTCTTCTGTGTACAAAGTGAGTGCAGTGCATTTTCGCTCATTACTTAACCATGCAATGTCTATTTGACTTGAAATTTTTACACAATACCCTGTGGACATATGAGATAACAATTAATATACTTGACATCAACCATTCATCACTTTTGGCACATGTCAACAAAGTTACTAGATCCCTTTAAATATGTGCCTATTGATATACCACACTCTTTTTTTTCAAAGAAATCCTTAAGTTGGGCAAAAAAGGTAAATTGCATGCAACTTTTTTGCTTGTTTTCGCATCGGCGTTCCATGCTGCTAAAAAAGTTATTTATAGCGGAGCGGGAATGTGCGCACGTGCAACCCGGATCATGACATCACAAGCAGACCGCAACACGGAGTCCTGAACGTGCAAACATGCAGAGCCTATGACTTGCTAGTAAAACAAACTTGTTTTTGCTTGTAAATTGAGGCTTAACTGAAAATTCCTAAGAAATGAATTATAGCAGCTTGCAGCAACACATCCGAGTGTAGATCGTCCATGATATAAACTTTAACAAATTTATGTTTGCAAATATTGAAAAAAATCGAAATAATATCTTAGTGCTGTAACCGATCATCGGATCGGCATGCCGATCACGATCCGATCATACATGATCGGACCGTTTTTGCCGATTTCCGATCATGCAGAAAAAATCGGAAGATCGGATCGGCAAAAAAAAAAAAAAAAAAATCTGTTTTTTTTTCTTTGGAAAATGATCCCAAAAAACATATTTTGGGAATATAAATGAATACCAAAGAAACATATATATCCATATGAATAAGCCCAAGGTAATCTTGTATGGGTACGCTTTCATTTAAAACTGATTAACCCTCCTTTTACAAAATTACTCGCGCCGATTCTGAGCTTAGTCCCACGTGATTGTGAAAGGTTACGCCAAATTAATCACATGGGACTAAGCTCAGAATCGGCGTGAGTAATTTTGTAAAAGAAGAGGTAATCAGTTTGAAATGAAAGCATACCCGTACAAGATTACCTTGGGCTTATTAATATGGATATATGTTGCTTCGGTATTCATTTATATTCCCAAAATGTGTTTTTGGGGGATCATTTTTCCAAAGAAATTTTTTTTTTTTTTTTTTTTTTTTTTTTTTTTTGCCAATCATCTGATCCCGATCATCGATCCGATTTCGAAGATCGATAAAATTTTGCCGATCCGATCAAACGATCCGATCATCAAGGTCAGTTACAGCACTATAATATCTCTCTGTCAACGTGAGTATTGCACTCAGCGTGTACGTCTATGACCGCGCTATACTGCGATTGCCTGCATGTGACGTCACAAAGATGACGTACTTTTTCTTCGCCCGGACTCAATTTTTTACGGGGATTACTAAAGTGAATTTAAAAGTTGATTTTTTTTATTTTACTGGGTTTTCCGACGCGGAAAATATGTTTTTATTAGTAATCTTCATGAAAATCTACCTTAGATACAAGTAAAACACAATTTTTAGGTAGTTTTCTTGTCAGCCAACCTTTAAATTTGAGACGACCAGGGCTGGAATTCAGTCAGGATTTGGCCTGAAAATCTCCATCACTGACTTATTGCACAGATCTGTTAATTTTACTTGAAAATTACCTGTGCGTCAGCAAACACACAGAGGTTGGCAGTGGGTTCCTCACTCCAGGCATCATTGCCATCGGTAACAATGGTCCCATAGAGGAATCCCAGGTCTGGGCTATCAGGGTGGACTATCTTCACTGCTTCTCTGACTGCCTCCGAAACAGCACTGGCGGCCATCTTGATTTCATTTGCAGAATTATTATCCAGATCTAGCCCAAGCTGACTGGCAGAAATGAAGGCGTAGAACCCGCCACCATAGCTGATGTCCACGGTCACTTTCCCGAAGCTGGGTACCTCAACCTCAACACCTGAAACAATAAGAGGAAGAAAAACAGAATATTTAATGCAAAACTGAGTAAACACATTTCAATTCTCTAGACTCTTCAGCCAAGACACATATGCTTAGATCTGCATCAGTGAAGCAATATCAATACACTTTGTTATTTGCAACGTCAAAACTTTAAATAACAATTATTTTCTTTCTTTTCCATTTTAGCTAAAGCAAAATTTATTACATTTGAAGTATATTATGACTAAAAAAGTAATAAAAGATATCTATCTATGGCATTCTCTTTGAAGACGTGCCCACAACTTGACAATGACTAAAAGAACCGATGCGCTACATACAAATAGTCATGCATGTCAAGTCGTGGGCACGTCTTCACAGAGAATGTCTAGAGAGATATATTTAATATCAAGACTAAATTTGAATAAAAGACCGAAATTGTATGACTGTTTAAAACATTCATTTATGAGTTAAACATGTTTAATTTGTATTATTCAATGAATATAAAATGTATTTCGTTATCATTTGTAACAGTATTTGTACCATGAGATTAATATGTTGAAAATCAAATGAATCAAATCAAATCAAATCAAATCAAATACTAGTGACATAGTGTAGAGTCCCAGTGTTTCAAATATGTATATCACTATTTTGATTAAATTGTAATAATTCATTTGTAATGTTTTGTTGGAAGCAAGAATAAAATTGAAATTGAAATTGAAATTGAAATTGAATGGCATGCCTATGAAAAGTTGACAAAACGTTCATGTACCAGTTTTGAAGACAAATGCAGGGGCGCTTAGGAACCTTGCTCTCCCAGAGGTCTTAGTTTGTGCATCGTACTCCACAAAACTTCTGACCAATCCACACGGACACTGGAGATTCACTTGCGTTTCAGGTGACACCGGTTCTACAACACCGAAATCAACGGCATATCTTGCGAGAGAGATGGTAGCGTGTCCACACATTGTACTGTATCCTTCATTGTGCAGGAATAAAGTCGCTAAATCTGCTTCTTTGAGGTCAGGTTCTACCAGCAGAGCTCCGTACATGTCGAAGTGACCCCGTGGTTCTAACATCAATGCTTTCCGCAGGTGATCGAGCGAGGTTGTCGCGCACGTAGCGCCGCTTTGCTAGGATCGTGTCCCCGGAGATCTCGGGGTAACCGGCATTGATGATCCGTATGGGCTCTCCGCCGGTGTGCATCTCGATAGTTTCGATTTTGTAACTGCTCCTCGCAATTAGCCTTTCTGCCATTTTATTGACTGTAACTGTAAGTAAAGAGAACTTCCCTAAAATGTCACTTCACTAATTAATACGAATATAAATACGGTCATGCGAACTGCATGCGGAAGGATCGAACGAAGATAGGACGTTAGATAGGTTTCGAAATTAGTCAGTTCGGAATTTTACACCGGGCCGAGATACACTAAACACCAACGAACGTTGAGGGCGTATACACTTGCACAGAAATACAATATAAATACTAGAACCCCAACTGAATAAGCGTATAGCGTTTTAACCACAGAAATAGGCCACACCTTTATCAGCAAGTTTTTGAAAATACGCACCGAATGCCATGCAAATGAGGTAGTACGTCAGATTTGTTTCATTTGAATAAATTATAAGACGTGGATTCATTGGATAAATTAACACATTACGCAAAAAGCTAAAGTAATTACGCATTGCGCACTTGCAGTTGCCATGGCATTTAAACACGCACTTCTCAGCAAAATTGCGCTTCATAATACCAAAGACGCTTAAGTATTCTAATTCATCTCTATTATTTTAATTACGCGCAGTACTAACAGTTACGCGATGTCATGTATTTAATTGCGCACAGTCAAGAAACAGGGGATTTCCCTACTAGGATCAAAATATTGTTTTTCATTGTGACGTCATAACAGAGGCATACCATAAATGCGTGCGTGATAATTGTGAAGGTCGCGCCCGCGCATTATTATGAATGAATTTACGCTAATATTACCATGGCAGCCAGTCGAATTAACATAACAATCGGTGGTTCTCTTCATTACAAATTTGGCCAACTTCCATTTTGAGTTGGGGGGGCCTGTACACTTGCGTGTTTACCGCCCTCAACGTTCGTTGTTAACCACTGAATCTGACCTATAGCCACTGAATCTGACCCATAGCCACTAATCTGACCTATAGCCACCATCCTAGAGACCCATAGCCACTAATCTGACCTATAGCCACCATCCTAGGGTCAGGGGTCAGGGGTTAGGGTTAGGGTTAGGGTTAGGGTTATGGTTAGGGTTATATATATCCCAAAAATCCACTGCTGATCAAGCAAGCCGCTGTGGCGTAATGGATAAGGCCAGTGGCCATGAACCCAAGGTACGTGGGTTCGATCCTCACCTACGTCGCATTTCATTTTTTATTGTACACGCGTTGAATTGTGCATGTGCGATATTATACAAGTCGGAAATTCTGGCTATGCGCATGCGCGAGTTACAGAATGTGTAAGTTACAGAATGTGTATCTCGGCCCGGTGTCGAACTAGTCAGTTCGCCAGTTTCACACGTGCACAATAATAAACAACGTGAGTGACGTATGGAAAGCCAACTGTATACTTTTAATGCTGGGTAAAAGCAAGGAGGCATACTTAGGCAAAAGCAACATGAAGCTATATGTCATTGTTTAGTCTTTAGATGAAAAACGTGATTAAAATTTGGGATTATAGTACATTGACACGTAAATATACAACACAAAATGTAAGTTAATGACCCTATCATGTAAAAAAACGATTATTCCTTTTTAAAAATATTTCTACAGTTCTTATTTTGTGTGATGACTTCGTGGCCGACTGCATGAGCACAATAATATGACCCGCTATTGGGTCAAAACCACAATCTCGTCACAATTGGAAAGTCAAACAAGTGATAAAATAAAGTATTTGCAAAACGATCTAAAGGACATAATACATATGTCATATGTAGTATAGCCTATAATCCGAAAATATGATCACGTAACATTACTCTGCAAGAATAATGTGCTTAATGTTTAAGGGGTAGGCCTGGTAGCCTACAGTTTTGGTAAGGCTGAACTTAACTAACCAAACCTGGACAGTAACATTATAAACTGATAGTTATTACTCCACCATGCTCGAAAGGTATTTACAAAATTACAAACGACTGAGTAAAAAGCATGTTATAATTTTAAAAGAGCCATTAAAACACAAGAGGGCGCTTTTTAAAAGGCATTAGTTTCAACCATTTTTCATACAAAATTATGCATGTGATGTTTTATTGATATAATGATTAAATAGCGAGATCATCAACAACTATTTAAAAAACGCTTTTGAAAATTTTTGAAAAAGTGCAAGCTTTTTTTTTCTAAAAATCATCTAATTATTTGGGCCCCAAATAATTATAAGATCAGATATATTTATTGATATTTCAGCCGTTTCTGGGTCGATTTTGACCAAATAAAGTTTATTCTGCAATTAAAATTGCATGTTCTCTCAAATTCGACACTCGATCCGGCAGTTTTTCATTACTTCACAAAAAATTGTGATGTGCAGCGTCCTCTCTACCAAAACTAAACTACCCCTTTAAAAAGGCATAGGTTTCAACCATTTTTCATATAAAATTATGCATGTGATATTTTATTGAAAAAATGATTAAGTATAGAGAGATCATCAACAACTATTTAAAAAATAATTTTGAACATTTTTGAAAAAGTGTAAGCATTTTTTTTTTAAATCATCTATAATTATTTGGGCCCCAAATGATTATAAGATCAGACATATTTATTAATATTTCAGCCGTTTCTGGACCGATTTTGAGCAAATTAAGTTAATTCTGCCATAAGAACTGCATGTTCTCCCAAATCCGACACTCAGATTTGCATTACCTCACAAAAAAAATTGTGATGTGCAGCGCCCTCTCTACCAAAACTGAACTGCATGTACCTCTAAATAAAGGGATAGTTGAGTTCTGGTAAAGAGAGTACAGATTTGGTCAAACTGAATTTTAGTAACCAAAACCTCCACTATTACATTACAAACTAATACCCCATAACTCACCCCCAAAACTCACCCAAACTTGCAATTTCTGCGTGCAAATGGAATTTTGGTAACACCACTTTCCATTGTTCTTATTCAGTCATGCGTGAATTATGTGCCATAAGTTGTATATCAAATAAAAGAAGAGAAACAGAACTTTTCAGACATATATAATTATATCATCGAGGAAATTATTCATTATAACATAAAATTTCTGCCATGAAACCCGGTTTCGTTTTTTTCTGGGACAGTCTGTATTTTCCAAAATGCTGAGAGACTATTTTTGACACTCGTTTTGACAACTGAAATATACTTTTAAGTTCACGTTTCGGCCTATGGTATGTGAGACCATTGAATTTGGCGGGGTTTTCTAACAGTTCAATGCACAAACTTACTTTTATGAAAATAATCATTTCTATAATTTATTATTTATTTTCCCAAGCAAAATTAAAACTGGAGCATGCGCTGCGCTGCTCAGCCGCGCTCCATTATGGTCAGTGATCACATCACGAACTTTTAAATTTTGGAATAGCGCCATCTTCCGTTACACTTTCTTTTGCCTCTACGCTGTTGTCAAAATGGTCAGTGAGAAGAAACCCTATGAGAAATCCTCTTAATCAATAAAAATGCCTTTGTTTCATGAAACATTTATTGCATAGAATATTAAAACTATTCTCATATATTCTTTAAAATGTGATATTTTCATATAAATTGAAGTACAAGTATAAGTTTTTATGTCCGGTATTG
>JBAMJV010006114.1:0-5000 GCA_037951105.1 Echinarachnius parma
ACTAACACACAATCCGCGGTACTCGTGGTAATACCGCAGTAATACTGCAGTACTACTACAGTACTACTGCAGTACTTCTGCAGTCCTCGTAGTACTAACACACAATCTGCGGTACTCGTGGTTATACCGCAGTAATACTGCAGTACTACTACAGTACTACTGCAGTACCCGCAGTACTTATGATAATACTGCGGTTCTACTGCAGTAATACCACGGTACTTATGCAGTACTCGCAGTGATCCCTTGAACTTGCAGTACTCATGGTAATATTGCGGTACTACTGCAGTATTATACCGCAGCTTATCGGTCCAATAATTTTTTCTCAAGATTTGTGCACATTTATAGTTTTGTGAACCTATTCTACAGCAGGCTGGTAGAAATTCAAGGAACTACACCAACATCATTATTATTTTGTTTAGATTTAATATTGTTTAATAATGACTTGAAACAGGAATGCAACATTTCTGAAATGTGTCAGAAAAATCAATTATCAATTTTCCATATTATTTTTGTTTCACCATTCATATTGTTTAATAAATAGGGGAGTGCACCCCACCAGTTCCTCTTTTGCATTTCTAAGCTTTGTCTTGCATGATCCGTATTTTTATATTGTATTTCTGTGATAAAAAGCACATTGTATTTCTGTGATAAAAAGCACATTGTATTTCTGTGATAAAAAGAGTGGGCTGCGCCCTCTGTTGGTGTAATCTATTCAGGTCACATGGGGAATTTGAATTTTTTGAAGTGACTATGAAATTTGTTCTAACGGATCGGAATGGGCCGTAAATCTAACTACAACTTAGGAAAGAAGAGAAAGAGAGCTATATAGGGCATTCAGAACCACTATTTCTGAAAGCCAAAGGCAAAGCCTACTACCGAAAAGGAGCCAGAGAAGACGACAATTCAAAGGACTCTTTACTTAACTTCAGATTCTGAGGAATGTTTCAGATCAGTCCCACATACTTGAATTCATGTGTGGTTATGGCGCATGCCAATACAGCTGAGCTGAGCCTGAGTGAGGGAAATCCTAGCTTTCTTGCAAATTATCGTTGAGTGCATTAATGGTGAGTGTACAGTTATAAAATATTATGTTTATTTAGTAGTTTAAATTGAAAAATAGGTTGTCCTGTTTCTATTTTTAGAATTTAGTATTTAATAAATGTTTAAAATTTAAAAAATAAAGTTTTAATAATTAACATTCTATTGTAATTTGTCTTGTACTCTTGAACTGAACAAAATATTTGGCACTAGTTTACAAGTGTACCCATACTCTGGCGCTGGCCTCCTACGGCTACGCGGTAGCTACAGCTACCCGTGACTCGCACTTGGTTAGACGTCTTAGAACGTCTTGGGCTCACTTTCATGGCCTCTTTGACTTGTCTTTGTCCTTTGACAGTCATTATTATTGTCATTTTCACTGTCGGCAAGCGCTAGATGCTATGATTGCCGCCGCTGGCGCGGGGCAAGAACACCGCCGGTCACGAGTACCGTAGGTGCTGGAGAATCCGGACGGGGGGGGGGAACCCGGCCAACAAATGGACAGGGTTACCTTTGAAATTAGATTTGCCGAGAATGCACTGAACATGCGACTCGAAACTTATATCAAACGATTTATCTGCATATTGCTCATAAAATACATGTATATTGCTGTTCTGTAGTCCTCCTGGTTATCCAGAAAATCGCTTGAAAGTCAGTCTTTAAACTCCAACATTTGTTATTTGTTATTTTATTCACGATAATTTGAGATTACAATTTTTATAATCTTTATTCTCGCTTTTGTAAATCTACGCTCAGTAGTTCATTTCGGTAGAAACTTACACCAATTGGACCGTAATATCGCGGTGCCTTCGCTGATAAAAAATTATCGCTCAACGGCAAAGCGGGTTTCCGCACGGCGCGATTTCATGCACGAAGGTTCAATTTATCGCAGTGCAGGAGAACCCGGACACCGCGCACGGTGCGTGTACAAAGTCAATGACGCACTGTGCTATCTGTGTTGTGTGTGACTGTCCGGGTTCTCCAGCACCTACGGTACTCGTGATTTACGGAAAATCAGTTCACTGCCACTCAAAAACTTATTTTTGCTTTTTGCGCGAATTGTGTCGAAAATGTCGAAAATATGGACCATTGATTTACAATACTTTGTAATTGTAGATGTGGCCACAGTGGCGCGCGCGTGAAGTTAGCGATATGTACATTAGTGCTGTAACCGATCATCGGATCGGCATGCCGATCACGATCCGATCATACATGATCGGACCGTTTTTGCCGATTTCCGATCATGCAGAAAAAATCGAAGATCGGATCGGCAAAAAAAAAAAAAAAAAAAAAAAAAAAAAAAAAAAAAAAAAAAAAAAAAAAAAAAAAAAATCCGTTTTTTTTTTCTTTGGAAAATGATCCCCAAAAAAACATATTTTGGGAATATAAATGAATACCAAAGCAACATATATCCATATTAATAAGCCCAAGGTAATCGTGTATGGGTATGCTTTCATTTAAAACTGATTACCTCTCCTTTTACAAAATTATTCGCGCCGATTTTGAGCTTAGTCCCATGTGTTTCTGAAAGGTTACGCCAAATTAATCACATGGGACTAAGCTCAAAATCGGCGTGAGTAATTTTGTAAAAGAAGAGGTAATCAGTTTGAAATGAAAGCATACCCGTACAAGATTACCTTGGGCTTATTAATATGGATATATGTTGCTTTGGTATTCATTTATATTCCCAAATTGTGTTTTTTGGGGATCATTTTCCAAAGAAAAAAAAAACGATTTTTTTTTTTTTTTTTTTTTTTTTTTTTTTAAATTTTTTTATAGCCGATCATCCGATCCCGATCATCGATCCGATTTCGAAGAGCGATAAAATTTTGCCGATCCGATCAAACGATCCGATCATCAAGGTCAGTTACAGCACTAATGTACATGTACTTGTAAGTTGTATTGTGCAGCAGTTAGCTGTGAAACATGCAAAAAAGTAAATATCTCCATTTCTATGAAAAATACCCCCATTTTTTACGTGACCGTAGCCCTACGTGATTTGGCTATTTTTATGTGAATCCAACTTGCGCATGCCCATCTCTAAAATTTCCGACTTATACATTTTAGCGTGCATGAGGTGTGACTGTTTCATGCACAAAGCATTGTCCGATGGTCGGAATCGAACCACGATCTTTACGCCGTCTGAGATTATGAGTGACACGCTACCGACTGCGCTAACTCGACTCGCTTGGTTTGTGAATAGAAAGTCAGGAGTAAAGGACTTTGTCTTTGTTTAGGTGGATACATAATTTAATTTTTGGTTGCTAGTTTCTGCCTATAGCCTCAGATTTAGTGGCTAAGTCTATTGAAGTCAGAAATTTCAGAGATCCGCAGGCGCACGTTGGAATCATGTAAAAATAGCCAAATCATGAAGGATTACGGTCACGTAAAAATAGCCACAACAAAATAAAAATTGACACAAAACAGGTAAACAAGAAAATAACTTTGAATAATTGTTGAAGATTTAGTTGATTTTTTGGAACGTTAGTTTGCCAAGCGCGAGTCACGGGTAGCTAGCAGCGTAGGGTGCCGGCGCCAGAGTATAGGTACACTTGTGAACTAGCGCCAAATATTTTACCTGTATTTTAAAGTCATATTAATGACTTTTCGTACAAAATTTGGAAATAAATAATTTGAAATTAACTTTGGTAAAAGAATTAGTATTCTTAAGTCATTTCTAGCCAAATCTTTCAATTTCATCCATAACAGGCATATTTTCTGTGGCAGCGGAGCAACGAGAGGGCCTTTTTTGATGTCCTTCGCATTTAATGTAGTGGCTGTCAGTGGGAGATTACCTAGCGAACATCAAACAGCGTCAGGTTCTACCCAGAAGTTGGATTTTTGAGGCAAGGAGCTGCAGACATCTTGTAGTTCTTGAGGCAGTGTCACTAGTTACCAACAGGGCCTACCAGCAACATGTTGAGCATGTTTAGCAGCACTCAAAGAAGGTATGAAATGTTGTTAATTCATAATTACATGAGTGATTTGTCATCACAGAAGATACTGCCTGATACAAGCCAACATTCAAAAGTTGTGAGATTATTGTCTTTAAAATGTGAAGAAAAAAAACTATTTAAGAGCTAGCTAGATTAGATCTTGAAAATACAAGCTCTGTTTAATATGTCAAGCAACTGCAGACCATCTATGTGCCAAACTGTATTTTGGTTAAACTTGACAGATTTGGAAATGGGTTTTAATTTTTGAAATGTGTTGTAATCGATAGTATCAGAATTTCAGATACTTCAACTGTTCATAGTATGTCAAATCTGATATATCGCGAGAACTAAAATCTGACATATATTTTCACTAGGTATTCCTTTTCTATTAAAATATCACATAATTATTATTCCAATAATTGTATAATTTAAGTCTCAAATATCGCAAGTTTGGACAATATTATAAATTTAATTGATCACTTTTGCACTGTCAAAGTGATTCAATCAGATGTGTGATATCACAGGGTGATGGGTTTTTTTAACTTGGTAAAAGGAAAAAAATAATTCATGATCAAGTGCATAGATTTAGAACAGAAAAGGAATGAGCCTGAGAGTTAGACTAACATTGCCTTGTGAAGAGATGTTCTGTGCCCCGTTGCAGAAAGAGATACAATCGATTGTAAGTTGCAATTAATTGTAAGTCGTATCACGTTTTCTACATGCGCAAATCTGATTGGTTGGAACGTGCAAATTTTCTGACTTACAATCACTTGTAACTTACAATCAATTGTCTCTCTTTCTGCAACAGGGCCATGGTCTTGTGGTCAGAGCCGATCCACTCTTCACACTTATCGGCCCACGTTCGAACTTTGGCCGTATCTATCAGATGGGGACGATAAAGGGAGTTCTGCAGACGTAAATGATCATAAGTGATTGAATGCCTCTGTAAAAACCAAAGAACCCAAGCCGCCACACTAACCTTTTTTCTGTACTGGCATGTTTGGGCAAGTAAAATATTAATATGGA
>JBAMJV010006114.1:12500-71402 GCA_037951105.1 Echinarachnius parma
ATATCAATTTATAATAATATTAAAATGATTAATTATTAGCATAATTTAGGCTGGCGTTCTGCAAACTCACGACAGCGACACAAAGGTCAAAGTCTTTGACAAGGGCAAGGCTTGTAATTGTAGACCAGAGACAGTCTACCATATCATGGCGGCATTATCGTGAAATAAGGCTCCGGGGGACAGTTCGAACCGGACACCTTCCTACCAGCTGACAAGTCAAATTGCGGCCGATATGATCTGATGCGCGTCGCGTGTCTGCTTCCACAAACTAACAAATATTAAATTTCGAGAATATTGGGTTTATTTCGTCAAAACGACAATTCGTAACATTTTCCATTCCTAATCTCCTCTGACGAAATAAACCCAAATAATTATAAGATTGGGTTTATTTCGTCAGAATAATACATCAAAGAACCGTCCAAACAAAATAAACTGCTTCAAGTAATTATGAAAGTCAATGTTCAACTCTCTTTACTTACTCGGAAATAAGGCTCCGACCTGTACAAACCTATGGAGCGCCTTCCATAGAGTTGTACATGGCGGAGCCTATACCCAGGTAGCAAGCCAACGTTGGTCCAACGTTGGACCAACGTTGTCCAATTCTTTCGGCAACGTTGGTCCAACGTTGTCCGGCAACGTTGGACCAACGTTGCTTGCGTACGCCCAAACAACGCTGCTCCAACGTTGGCGAAAACAAAATACCAACGTTGGATCAACGTTGGTCCATCGTTGGAAAGTTGTCATTTGTCAACGTTGGACCAACGCTTTTCCAACGTTGATCCAAGGTTGGTATTTTGTATTCGCCAACGTTGGAGCAGCGTTGGTTGGGCGTACGCAAACGTTGATCCAACGTCAAAGCAACATGTGTCCAACAAGCATCCACCATATTTCCAACAAGCATCCAACATGTCTCCAACACTCATCCAACAAGCATCCAACATGTCTCCAACAAGCATCCAACATGTCTCCAACAAGCATCCAACGTTGGTCCAGCGTAATTCACCAACATTTCTCCAACGTTGGTCCAACGTTGGTCCAACGTTGGTCCAACATTGGACCAACGTCTCACCGTACTAAAAAAATTAAATTAATATTCATATGACACGCCTATTGGTGATATCTAGAACATCCTATCCTAGCTTTCCCTTTACCTAAGACTAACCCTAACCCTATTCCTAGTCCTATTCCTATCCATATAGTCCTATTCCTATTCCTACACTCACTACATCTACATCATCCACTCAGCTTTATATAACCTAGCTTCTGTGTTAATATTTGTTTGATGGTTGGTATTTCGATAAAGTTGAATGTTTGGATAAAGTTTTAAGAATTTACACAAATACATCATGGAAACAAACCTTTAGAATGTTTTTGTAGATAAATAACTTACATATATTTCAAATAATGAGTAAATAATAACATTGGATTCATTCTGAACAATCAAATAACATGATTATTAATGCTTTTTGCAGTCAATGATAACCACTCATGAATATTCATGAATAATAACCAACGTTCATCCAACGTTGAACCAACGTTGATCCAACGATGGCATACATCCTGCTTTCAGCAGCTAATTTTAAATCCTTTTATTATGCAAGGGGGTTTTGACCACCTGTGCTACGAGTAAAAAAATTACCTTTTCTAACATAACAGCTACATGTAGTGAACAACAGATGTGAAATGTTGGATTCTCGTTGGATTAACGAACGTTTCACTGTGGGTTAGCGATGTCGATCCAACGTTGCTCTAACGAGATTGTCCAACCTCCATTTCACTTTGAGTTACCGATGTTGATCCATCGTTGGTGTTGTAATATAATACAAGTAGGCGAAATGCCATGTGTAACTCTGGCATAACAATAATAAATACTGGTAAATTACAAACTTGAGTGTCAGGGTAGACTACCCGACACCCAGAAGATGGAACCAGGGGATTATTCTGCCCCTTTCGTACGGTTGTCATCCCCTATGTAAGACCGACATTTACCTTAATGCAAAATGGTTTAACGTGCTAGTGCCAGGGTGGACTACCCAACGCCTAGATGATACCAAGGGATTATTCTGCCCTAAATGGTATTCATCTCTATCACAAATCTAATCTATCCGGGGGTCTGAGACGTCGAAGTGGGTAGCGCCTGTCACGTTCTTGCGAGGGCGGCTTCACCTCACTCCAGCACGCTTCTGGGACCTCCGTTTCCTCGTTTACTGGAACATGGATGTTACCTTCAGGTGCGCGACGCTTCTTTAGATGATGTCTGTTCCGGCGATACCGCCCACCTTTCTCACTCTGGATGTGGTACGAGCGGGGCGTTGAATCTTGAGTTGTCACTACGCCAGGTTTCCATTCTTTTCCCACTATATTCACGAGTAAGTAAAGAGAGTTGAACTTCGCCAACTCTCTTTACTTACTCGTGAAATCAATGAATCCTAAACTCCTCTGACGAAATGAACCCAAATATTTATGAGATTGGGTTTATTTCGTCAGAATAATAACATCTAAGAACCCGAAATAAACTGCATCAAGTAATTATGAAAATCAATGTTCAACTCTCTCTACTTACTCGTGAATGAAGGCTCCGCCCTGTACAACTCTATGGAAGGCGCTCCATAGGTTTATACAGGGCGGAGCCTAATTTCACGAGTAAGTAAAGAGAGTTGGCGAAGTTCAACTCTCTTTACTTACTCGTGAATATAGGCTCCGCCATGTACAACTCTATGGAAGGCGCTACATAGGTTTGTACAGGGCGGAGCCTAATTTCACGAGTAAGTAAAAGAGAGTTGAATTATTGAACTGTCTAAATATTATACAGTTTTTGGTTTTACTACTGATTTGTGGAAGCGATTTATGTGTTTTTGATTGCGATTACAAAATTTGCAATTATATGTCTCTTGTGATACTCGTCCGCATCCGTGATTATTGTTTCTATGGGAAAACGCGTGGTGGAAAGAAAACCCAAGAAATCCCCGCTTTCAGGCGAGTTTCGCAGCGTACACAAAGGAAATCTATTCAAGATTAGTAGACCGAGAAATCCATCGAAATTGCCGTAAGTTTGGTGCTGTAAAAATTGGAGTCCCCAGGGGACTAAACCACGATATAGCCATCATGGCTGCAAGTTATGACAAAGAAAGGTGTTAAATTTTAGAGTTTAGTCTTACTCGAGTAAGATCAAGGGCAAGGACAAGGTCAAGGAGTGAAGGAGGTTTAATGTTATTTCGCGTTTATAGCCAGGGAGACGGGGTTTTGGACATAGTAGCCACCGCAGAGTTTCGGCGGGGTGCGATCTCGATAACCGCTCTAGTGCAATTCACGCAATAATTCTCGTGAAACAAATCGAAGGGTTTCATTGAAATATAACAATTTTCTACATAGGCCTAGTTTGTCAACAAATAATATGTAAGGTTGATAACAATGACATATAATAGCTGAATAACATAGCATGCAAACTCACAATCACACATTAAACACAAAATAAGATAAAAACTTACGGCCATCATTTGGTTCTTGCAGGCTTCTTGCTGTATTGGCAGATTTCAGGCTCGTCCATAATTAGATTAAAACAATTATTTTCGATGACAAGTTGTCATGAGCTTCGTGAAACGCATTTTTATGGACGATGACAACTTGTCATGATGACAATTGAAATTTGCCATGATGACAAATTTGTCATGATGACAAATAATTTCTTTGTGAAACACCCTCCGGATGCGATGTATGGTACACTTACGTACACATAATATGGTCCACATAATGCACCTGGAACATTTCCGGGCCTACTATAGGTCCATGCATTGCATAATACACACATTCCTAACTGTCGCGCCCGGTCCGCATAATGCACGTATAGAACATTTCCGGTCCCTGAAAGTACGGTCTAAATTGTGCCCGCGACCGGTCCCTGAAATTCACCCTTGGTGCGTATGTGGGTGTGTGTGTGTGTGTGTGTGTGTGTGTGGGTGTGTGTGTGTGTGTGTGTGTGTGTGCGCGCGCGTTTGTGTGTGTTTGTGTGTGAGTGTGTTTGTGTGTGTGTGTGTGTGTGTGTGTGTTTGCGCATGTATAATTCATACGATGGAGAGTCGTAAATTTTAAAGGAAAGTAGTTATAATCATATAAGGAAACATATTCGCATGTAACTTTGTTGACATGTGCAAAAAGTGATGAATGGTTGTCATCCCATATGTCCACAGGGTAGTGTGTGAACATTTCAAGTCAAATGGACATTGCATGGCCAAGTAATGAGCAAAAATGCAGAGTGATATTCAGTAACTCACTGCACTCACTTTGTACACGGTTGAAAAACTCGCCCAGAGTTTTTCTTATCTGAATACTTTGATCGTACATATCTTTGCAACGAAAGGGAAATTTGAAAAACCAAAACCTGTCCCATGATTTTATTGTTCATACGAATACAAGGTATGAGCGAACCACTAGAATTAAAATTTTATTTTGAGGATTTGGACAATGTTACTATGTCCCTTTAAATGTATAAGCTCTCGTATTGATATTTTCAATACATAAACATAATAATTATGTTTAGGTATCGGCATTTTATAAGTCAATGAATTCCTGCCACGATACCTTCCATACGCTTGATAGAAATATAATCATCCTTATCTCCTTATATGTCTTAGTTATGTTATATCCTCTAAATGTTATTTAGTTTATTTGACATTTTACTCAATGAGTATACTTTGTAGTTGTCGTTTGTATCTACATATGGAAATATATATTGAAACGTGATACTTGAATAAATGGACGACCAAGAGGTCATAGGTCTCAATAGTTTTCGTGAAATAAAATCTTGACGAAATTGATTTGTTTTATTTGTCGTTACATTTAAAAGGAACTCTCGCTCCATGAGCTGTTACAGTATATATCTAAGTGCTACAAATTACACTATTTACCCACGTGCTCAAGAGCTAATCTCAATTGCACAAAACCATGTCAAATTAGGACATGTCGACGATTGTTATCATATAAACGTTGTATTTGAATTAGACAATAGTACTGGAACTCTGGAAGACGTAATGTTTTATGGATTATGATACATCATATACAAATGTACAAACGAGAATTCGACTACAAATATGTAAATTCGTTTATGACATGTGATATCGGGTGCGGTTCGTTATTCCGAAGGTTCGTTATTCCGAAGGTTCGTTATTCCGAAGGTTCGTTATTCCGAACACGCACATTTCCTATACCTGAGTGTTCGTTAATCCGAAAATGAAATAGGGTTCGTTAATCCGAACATTTGTTGCATTATTCCGAAGGTTCTTTATTCCGAAGGTTCGTTATTCCGAAGGTTCGTTATTCCGAAGGTTCGCTATTCCTAAAATGAAATCGGGTTCGTTATTCCGAAGGTTCATTATTCCGAAGGTCCGTTATTCCGAGGGTTTGTTATTCCGAAGGTTCGCTATTCCTAAAATGAAATCGGGTTCGTTAATCCGAAAATGAATTTGGGTTTGTTATAATGCTATAATTTCATATAAAGAGATAAAAATAAACTTAAATGTTTAATTGGTCTGGCCAAGGGAGGGAAAGGGGGAGGGGTATGCTTAATGCAGGCTGTAAATTAAATAAACAAAACACAAACTATAGTATTATAACAAGCCCGATTTAATTTTCGGAATCACGAACCCGATTTTATTTTCGGATCAACGAACCTTCGGAATAACGAACCTTCGGAATAACGAACCTTCGGAATAACGAACCTTCGGAATAACGAACCTTCGGAATAACTGAACCTTCGGAATAACGAACCTTCGGAATAACGGACTCTAACCGTGATATCATACTGTAAAGACATGTTACGATTCTTATTTTTTTTTATGGATATAACTTGTAAATATAGTTTATACGTTTCTACGTTAATAATGCGGACAAAATGTATTACGTGTTATTCCACACACTTAGATTAAAGTACAAATCAACAGTTACGATTATGTGTATTGCCCTTTCATTTATACATTGTATACTAATTAATATACTAATTAATTTTAAATTAAACTGATAATTATATAAGATAAAAAAAAGTTAATAGGAGACTAAACTGTTGTTTTATACAAAATTATTTGGAAATGTGCGGACTTGAGGGTAATATGGAATGAAACCTATTCAATAATTGAATGCAGCATTGTAAATCTAAACGACCAAATTCTCATGATTACAATTGTTCAGTTTAAGAACAAGACAATACGAGACAAACGAGTTTGAGTAAGTAGAAACCTATTTCTATTTTGATTTTAAAAAACAACAATAAACAATATAATATTATGATCAAACATTTCAACCACGCATTTCACACAAGTAAGAAAATAAACGCATAACATAACCATCGTTGCTTCTGACTATGATAATGTTATTTCGATATAAGCCTAAGAATTAAAGGGAAAGTTGAGTTTTGGTAGAGAGGGCGCTAGACTACTTAATTGGTTTGTGAGGTAATGAAAAACTGAGTGTAAAATTTGAAAGAGCATAATATTTAAACAATAAAATCATCTTTGTTTGATCAAAATCGGTTCAGAAACGGCTGAAATATCCATAAATATAACAATTTGTAATAAACCCGGGGCCCCGGGTTTATTAGAGAATTTTGAACCAGCCGTTAAAAATTCAAAAAAATGCTTCCTCTTTTCAAAAAGTTACAAAATAGGTATTTAAATAGTTGTTGGTTATTTCTCTATCTAATCACTATTTCAACAAAGCATCACATGCACAATATTTTATTCAAAATGGTTAAAACCGATGAGTGTTTAGAGAGCGCCCTTTTACGTTTTAACGGCTCTTTTTGAATGATAACATGATCTTTACTACGTCATTTGTAATTTTGTGTTCCTTTCTAGTTATAACTATTAGTTTGTAATGTAATGATGCAGGTTTCTAAAATTCAGTTTCACTAAAACTGTACTCTCCTTACCAGAACTCAACTATCCCTTTAACAACGAAACTGGTCTCCGTTGAATGAAATATATGTTTATTTCTACAACTTGAAAGATAAAATAACTAACTCATGAATGTTATCACTCCAACAGCGGTGTCCATTAGTGTCAAGACCAAAAATGTGATTTAGCCCACCGTACAGTAGACGGTTGTTCTGGAGTAACAATGTGCCATATTTACGACAAAATATTATACAAGATAATATACTTACATATCAAAATATCTCCAAAATATTTTACCCACATAATACGACAAAAAAGATATACGGGTGGACCTTAAAGGGATCATTTAACAGTGTCCCAATCCATAAGACTTACATAGAACTCTACCGGTTCCCTAATACCTTCTTGTATTCGTAATACTAAAGTAAAAATGTAACATGTTTCAGTTTGTCGAATTTCCCTTTCATCAACAAATATTTACGATTGAGGCGTTCGGATTGTATTTTATCCACTTAGAAGTTATAACCGTGTACAAAGTCGGTGCTTAGAGCGAATACATATAATTTTGCATTTTCGCCATATAACATCCATTTATCTTCACGGTGATATTTTCACACAATACTAAGTGGACATCACAAAGATACACTAACATTCTATGACTTTTTCTACATGTCAGCAAAGTTACTAGAGTAGATCCCTTAATGAATCAATCGAAACAAGGTTTATATTCTACCAATAGCGCATGAACATATTAACATAAAACATAATTCTATATTTACAAATCATTGGATTAAAGAAGATAAATGTTATACCATCCACATGTACAACCTTATGATTTGTAATGTACCTTTCCCAGCTCTACTTTTTGGAGTTTTTCATCTTTCTCGAATTCAAGTTTTCCTGCTCGATGTGATAAGTCCTGTAGCTCTGATTCTTTGGGGTCTTCCATGCCCACCAAGGTCTTCAGGTCATTGCAAAGCGACTCACGAAGTACCACAGACACATGGTCTAATGGTACGCGGGAGATATTTCCAGCCAGCGTTTTTGCAGATCCGGTTCTGGAAATCAAGCGCTCGGCATCAATTTTCTTTTTCTCGAATTCTTGGCGAAGCTTGGTCCTCTCAGCTTCGCATTTTGCGATCAGTCGCGCCTTCTTTTCTTTCAACTTCTCGACAGTTTCGCGGTGGGCAGTTTGGATTCCACTCTTCACGTCATCAACGTGCTTCAGGGATGTCTGTCGTTCCTTTTCCGCAAACTCTGCATGTTGTCTGATGAGCAAGATGGTGGACTGGGCTTCCTCCTTCAAGGACGCGACTTCCTCGGTAAACAGTTCCTCGTAGTCTTTGGCGCTCTCAGCGGAATGTCCATTTTTCTCATGAGTGAACATTCGGCATCGCATGCAGATGAACTTCTTGCAAGTCAAACAGACATCCGTGCAGAAGTGGCCAGTATCTCCAGGCTTATGGTCCTTGCAAGGAACCTTTCTCTCCAGTACAACTTTCCCCTTCTTGATGTCTTCAACGCTAACGACGCGGTGTTCGCGGTTGGGTTCCCAGGAATCGTGCTTCCCATGACACACGCTACACATGTTCTTCTCACAGTCACAGCAGAACTGCACGGCTGGAGGCTGCGCTTTGCAGACATCACACTGCTGTCCACTGTCTCTGATGCCCAACACAAGGGACTTCAGGGGCACGTTGGTGGGGAGAGTCGACACGTCGCCATTCTTGACGGGTGTATCCGAGCGGCAGACTGGGCAAGTTATGACGTTCAGAGCAGGTTGCACGGAAACAAGTTCCGACAGACATTCTTTGCAAAACGTGTGTGAACAGGAAAGTAGCTTTGGATCCGTCAGAGCTTCCAGACAGATCGCACATTGCAGGTTTCTGGTCACGATGTGTTCAATGCTGCTCATGGTGGTTGTTTCGTCTGAGAAGAAACGGAATAGACAATAAACAATGTTAACTAATGTTATACTACATAATATGTATTGACAATTATGATTGACACCGGCCTTAAAAGTGCATTCATAATTCTCGTGTATGAATTAATCAAGCAAGGAAATAATATGTATACAAACGTAACAATGTATGATAATTATTGTAATTATATTGTATCCTTTTCTAACACGATTTACATTCAATAACTATTTTAATACGATTGTTCACCGAAAACTTACCCTCGATTTGACAAAATGTGTTCACGATGTACTTCAAATAAGGAAATCAAAATATCCCTGAATACAAGACTCGTAGCTTTGCAGTGCACAAATAATCGTACCTTTCGCGCCGATATGCAATAAGAAGACTAACGCCCCCGCAATCAACCCAGCAATATGCACTCATTGGCGCAATGTAAATGGGTACGCCAACTACTAAGGGGCCAACTTGGCTGCTGCTATTTTGTCTTCTTATTTTGGAAATGCGTTATTTTTACAGTTGACAATGACAAAGTCATTATCCCGTGTTCTGGCAGCGAGACGGTAAGCAATGTTATAAAAACATAAACATGTATGATAATGGTAATAAGGGGAAAGGCATATTCCCGCCTCACACTGTGAAAACGCTCGAATTTAACATTGTGCACCACACTGTGAAACAGTTAGATCACATTTTTTCACACTATGAATTAATGTGTTCTTTCCGGCAGGGACCCCCCCCCCCCCCCCCCCCCCCTCACACACCCCACTCCCTCGGCTAGATTTTCCTGTCCACTCATATTTGTATTTACAGTACAAATACAACTACTGAAGTGATCTTGATGACGCATTTGGTGAAGTATCAGCACGTAGTCATGGGTTATTAATTGGCAAAATATTCAACTGCACTTTACCCAGTAATAACGTAAAGTTAAGTAAGTGTTAATATTATTTATGACATATTAGAGTGTACCACCACCACCATCATTATACCTAAATTATGTAATGATGATAACCCCATTCTATCTATCTATCAGGCAATAGTTCATCCAGACGTTGGACAAAGCCCTCGTCATGACATTTTCAGTAGGTACTATCATCAAACCCATTCTCAATCATATCATGTGATGTATGCACAATGCGGATACTCGATGCTGTTAACTGACAGGTACCAAGGCTGCTGCGAAATTACTTATTGAAATAAACATAACTACAAGACTTTTTTTTTTCCTAATAGGACATTTGTCAATATAGATATTGTTTAGCTGTACTCTCTGGATAAGCGAAGGTGCGGGTGACTCCTTACTAAATACCTTACCAAACCCCATACCGTTTTAATGTTTGAGCTAATTGATTTGTGCATACGGTGACACCGTTTTAGGCATATATGAGGCAAGAAGATAAATTGTTTTCGAAAACAATTATATTGACCAAAAGAAGCGGTGAATAATGTTGTTAAGCGACCCAACTATAGGCTACCTGTCCCAGTTTGAAATCACTTTCTTTAAATGTTGTTTACTGTGTTAAATTATGTAATAGTTAAATGTACTATGTGTATTGAAAACAAAATGAAATGTAATAAAACAAAACATGAACGTTCTTGTTTTTCTTGTTTATATTATTTTTCCGTTATTTTATTATCTCACACCATTTTGAAACGAATGCTTTTATGTCTTACAAGGGTCAGCTACAAGAGAGGGAGGGGCCTTCTTTTAGAACGAAGCTAAAATAAATGTTTTATTAAGTAAACGCACATCTTTGGTGATTACCTGATCACCAAGTCATTCTCTATACCCAGTAGCGCAGACTAGTCCTACTGATTTGGGGCACACTCTTTGTATTGTCTTTGTATCTTTATTTCTTCCCTCATCTCATTGTTTTGGTTAAATCGTCATGGCCAATAGACCACTTCTGTAATGTATGCAAATAATATGCGTATGACGTAAGACTCCCCGTTGGCAAGCTTAACAATAGTAACTAGGTCCGGCAAGCTAGGTTTGCTGGAGCTTGCCGGACCTAGTTACTATTGTTAAGCTTGCCAACGGGGAGTCTGACGTCATACGCATATTATTTGCATACATTACAGAAGCGGTCTATTGACCCCCACACACTCTAGATACGTCACTGATTTGTCAATACGCCGAGTCAATACGTTACTTATGTTTCTTATCCAGATGTCGCTCGGGTGACATCGAGGTAAGGTCTTTTTCTCCCAGTTAAGACGAGGCTTTTTTTGCATACAATAATAAGACCTTAAGAACATTAAAGGGATCACCACGCAAAGAACAATAAGGGCTTAAATGTTTTGGTACAGTTGTTTGATATTAAAAAGATGTCCAACACTTTGCAAAGGGTTGTGTAATTCATAAACAATACCATTAATCTTAACACTAACATGACATTGGCGAGTGCGCCAATTCTATACACGTGTACGTTTGGAGAAATTAGAAACACTAAGGACGCGCACATCCTACAACAAAAACATATTCCGTAGACCCATGCATGCACACAGGTATATTGTGATGAGTTTTTCAATGATATGATTGGTCTGGATTTGTCTGGATTTGTTTGAACATGTTGGTGGAATGCACAACTGAAACTATTACCTTTCATTTCTATGAGAATATGATTTTTGAGTGGTGGTTCCCTTTTTGAACTACGTACCACTTGGAGTTAATGGATAACTTCTGGTTTAGAGCGATTCAAAATCAATGTTTGAGAGGTTGAGGAAATATAAGTACACAAATTATTTAAAAATACATTTTAGTTTAAACATAGTACAGTATTTTTTTTTTTTTAGTTTTTAATGCACGGCTGACATATCAAAGTTGCACCAAAAGGGAACTTAATATTGGTAGGACTGTTCAAATAGTGCAACATGTGATATGTACTGAGTCAATATTTCGGAAAATATGATTGTTTATCAGCATACATTTGTACAAGCCCCAAAAGCGCAAAGGTTTGCCTGCTTACCTTTAGCAACTTTTCGTTTCAATCGAATAATCAGGGCAAACCAATTCATGCGAAACTCAATCGCCGTTACTTTTCGCATTCAAATTCGTTTTCAGTCGTTCAAAATCTATATTGGTAAGGGAATCTGAATTTATCATTCGGTTGACACAAACATGATTAAGACCATCGTTATTATGGTAATGTTTTTATGTTTATAAAGTACCTTTTTTAGTTATGTTATCCCTGAGAGCCTAGGTCTTAGTTTGTATTCTGAGGATGATTCTTGATATAAGTTTAACCATGAAAATGTTATACAAATTGAACAAAATCATATTTATATTTCGTATTAATTTAATTGTTTTCACACGTTTTTCTTTTAAAATAAAGATGTCAAAAATAATCTCCATAAAATTAAATTTAAGTCAATGACGAATTATTATTGATCATTTGTATGACAATTGGTCAGCAAGAATATCACTTGTTTACTATAAGAAAAACTTAAATTGTAAACAAAAAATAGAAGAACATGTTCTTCGTTATAAGGTTACTATGACAATGGCAAGTGACCAACGGGGTCAAGTTCTATACCACATTGTTGTTTTTTGGTGGGAGTATTTTATATATTATTAACTTTTAAACATTTACAATTAATCGAGTTATAGTGTACTTATCTTTGTATCTGTTAACATGTCCATGTCCATATATTCATTTGTTGTACACTGTTTGTTTTATCTGAAATAAATGAATAAATGAAATGAAATATAGACGATTGCGCATTGTGACCTCCAATAAGGGTTTAAGCCAAAACCTTTTAAGTATCAGCATATTCAGGTATTTTGATATTTAAAACATCACAAATAAACGATACAATGATGCTACAAATTGAAGACCAAACAAATAATGGAATAACGTAATGTTTATGATTTCATATCAATTACATTCCAATAACAGTTATTGGAATGTAAATTATACAAAATCATAAAGATTACGTTATTCCATTTTTTTTTCATTCGTTATAGAGCGCTTTTTAGACACCGGGAATTGTACGTATTTTTTTCAATTCATACACTCAGTTTTCCCTTTTCTCATAGCATTTTTTTTGTTAAGTTCCTTCTAAAAGAGATTGGTACTACCCCTTTAAATGTTAGCGAATATTCGAAAATATGACTAGAAGAATATTAATCATAAAATGAGTACGCCCCTTGCCTTATCTTCTTTATTTGTTTGGCCTACAAATAAAGAGATTAACATATTCGAAAATATGACTAGTAGAATTAATCATCAAAATGAGTACGCCACCTGCCTTATCTTATTTAATTTATTGGCCTACAAATATATATATTATCGATGACAAACACAAGAATCACAGTCACCCTATCTGGAGTGCAAACTCCAAGTGCTCTAGCATGCCTATTGGCATAATTATTATACGCGGGGAAAACTGGTCAAAATCAAAGGCGAACTTTAGTTTGGTAATGTGTGCATAAGGCCTTAACCAAATGATAGCTTAGGACGCTTATAAATCTATGATAAGAAAATCAGTAATTTCTGTGACAAATATCGAATAGTACCTACTCTCCGTCAAATATACATAATGAAACATGTTGTGAGCAGAGAATCAAGCTATGTAACGCGATAGTCTATTTTTCTTTGCTCATTCTCATTCATTTAAAATATTTAATTTCAGTTTCCTTTATGTTTGAATTAAATTAGTACAAATCTGCATCACTTCGCGTGATCCCGTGCACTTTCTTTAGAGAGGCCGATTTGATTATTCTTGGGTTAATGACAGGTTTATATTTCTTCTGACTATTCGAGCAATCAAAAGGGTTTCATAAGAACTTCCCCCATTTAAGGGTCGTTACTCCCCCTTTACAATTTTGCGAATATTCGAAAATATGACCAGAAGAATATCAATGATTAAAAAGATACGTCGCTTTGCCTTATCTTCCATAATTTCGTGGCCTACAAAATAAAGAGATTATCACTGGCAAACACGAGAATCACAGTCACCTGATCTGTAATGCAAACTCCAAGTGCTCTATCATGTATATGGGCATGGCATACGTGGGGCAACCAGGTCAAAATCAAAGGCGAACTTTATTCTGGTAATGTGTCTATAAAGCCTTATACAATGATAATTTATGACATTTATTAATTTATAATAAGACAATTATTGATTTCTGTGACAAATATCGAATAGTTCTCTCCGTCAAATATTCCTAATGGAACATTTTGTGAGCAGAGTATCAAGTGATGTGACGCGTTAGTCTACTTTTCTTTGCTCATTCTCATTCGTTTTAAATATTTCTTTTCAGTTTTCTTTATGTTTGAATTAAATTAATACACATCTGCAAACAAATCACTTCGCGTGATTCCGCGTAATTTCTTTTTAAAAGCCGATTTAATTATCCTTAGGTTAGTGCCCGGTGTATAGTTATATCGTCTAACTTTTCGAGCAATGACAGGGGTTTTTTGGGAACTAAATCCCCCATTCAAGGATCGTTACTGCCTGTCACATTTTGGCGAATATTCGAAAATATGACTAGTAGAATATAATGATACAAATAGATACGTTGCTTTGCCGTATCTTCCATAATTTCTTGGCCTACAAATAAAAAGATTATCACTGGCAAACACGAGAATCAAACTCACGTATTCTAGAGAGCAAACTCTAAGTGCTCTATTATATGGGCAAGGGCATGATTATTACACGCGAGGAGAGCAGGTCCAAATCAAACGCGAATTTTACCTTTTGTAATGTGTGTATAAAGCCTTAATATAGAATAATAATTATAATTATGGCGTTTATTCATTTATGATGAGACAATTAGTGACATCTGTGGCGAATGTGGTATATTTATGTCCAGCAAACATTCGAAATAAAACAATTAAACAATTAAATAAAACAATTTTTTTTTGTGCGCAGAGAATCAAGCTATGTAATGCGTTAGTCTATCTTTGCTCATTCTCATTAATTTAAAATATTTTGTTTCAGTTTTCTTTATGTTTGAATTCAATTGATACAAATCTGCATCACTTCGCGTGATCCCGCGCACTTTCTTTAGAAAAGCCGGTTAAATTATCCTTCCGTTATAGTGCCCGGTTTATAATGTATGTCTTCTGACTATACGAGCAATTCCATAGGACTCATTTCCCCATTCAAGGGTCGTTACTGCTCTTTTAAATTTTGGCGAATATTCGAAAATATGACTAGTAGAATATTAAAGGGATAGTTGAGTTCTGGTAGAGAGTACAGTTTTAGCCAAACTGAATTTTAGTAACCAAAACCTGCACCATTACATTACAAACTAATAATTATAACTCCACCATGTTCAAAAGGAATACAAACATTACAAACGACTAAGTAAAAAGCCTGTTATCATTCAAAAAGAGCTGTTTAAACTAAAGAGGGCGCTTTCCAAAAACGCATTTGTTTAAACGATTTTAAATAAAATATTGTGCATGTGATGTTTGCGGAAATGGTGATTAGATAGAGAGATAATCAAGAACTATCTAAAAACCTCTTTTGAACATTTTTGAAAAGAGGAAGCATTTTAAAACGAATGTTAACGACTGGTTCAAAATTATTGAATACTTGTGGGGCGCACATGTATTACAAATGGTTATGTTTATGGATATTTCAGCCGTTTCTGAACCGATTTTGATCAAGTAAAGTTTATTCTGCCATTAACATTGTATGCTCTTTCAAATTTGACATTCAGTTTTTAATTATCTCACAAACAAATTATTTTGTGTAGCGCCCTCTCTACCAAAACTCAACTATCCCTTTAATTATCAAAATTATTACGCCCCCTGACTTATCTTCTTTAATTTCTTGGCCTACAAATAAAGAGGTTATCACTGGCGAACACGAGGATCACTGTCACCCTGGAGTGCAAACTCCAAGTGCTCTATTATGTCTATGGGCATATTATTCGGTCGTGTGAAATCTGTTAAAATCAATGGCGAGTTTTATTTTGGTAATGTATCTAGAAAGCCTTATACAATTATAGTTTAGGGCTTTTATCAATTTACGATGAGAAGTTATGAGTTATATCTGTGGCGAATGTAATTCTGTCCAGCAAATATTTAAGATGAAACGATTTGTGAGCAGAGAATCAAGTGATGACCCCACCCCCCCCCCTCCCCCAATTCAGAAATGTCCACCTTTTATCGGTCTCGGTCCCCCCCCCCCCCCCCCCCCCCCCCCCCCAGTTGAACGACACTCGATCTCAGCCACGATAACGCACTGCAAATCCACATTTTGTAGAGTTGCAGAATACACGTTTGTTGCACCACAAATTGTCGTACCTGCACAAATTGTCGTATGCGACAATTTGTGCAAAATTTCACGCCACAAATTGTCGCATCCTGCACAAATTGTCGTTTGCGAGTGTTGCTCTCGCCGTCCCCATACCCGGCGACAATTTGTGAAATCACGTAAAACCTCACACCACAAATTGTCGCATATTGCACAAATTGTCGTCAGTCGCTGTCCTTCAAGCTACAAAGATGATGATGATGATAATATAATAATCAGTGTTGGTGGACTCGAGGCCGGCCTCGGCGTCGACACCAGTGGAAGATTTTACGAAGCAGAGACCGAGATCCGTCAACAAATCTCGAGCCGAGACCGAGACTATTTGGTTTTGGGGGGCCGAGACCATTAAAGAACACTACAAAATTGGATTCGAGACAACTAAAAAAAAAAAAAAAAAAAAGCCATGTGTGAGCATGTGTTAAAGGGATAGTTGAGTTTTGGTTGAGTTTTTGAGTTTTTGAGTTGAGTTTTTGGCGCTAGACTACTTATTTTTGTGTGAGGTAATGAATAACTGAGTGTAAAATTTGAATTTAGCAAATTAGGATGTCGAGCCACTCGGAGCTGGCCTCTGGTGGCCGAATTTTACACCGGGCCGGGATACACATTCTGTAATTTACTCAACTCGCGCATAAAATTTCTGTTAATCTGACCTATAGCCACTGAATCTGACCTATAGCCACTAATCTGACCTATAGCCACTAATCTGACCTATAGCCACCATCCTAGGGTCAGGGTATAGGGTTAGGGTTAGGGGTTAGGGTTAGGGTTAGGTTATGTTAGTGTATACAGTATATGCAATGTGTATCCCGGCCGATGTCAAACTACTGGTGGCCAGGGGTGCCCTTGATCAAAATGGCCGATACATGTTCCACTAAATATCTCAAGAACTTGAGGGGCAATTTGAGCGAATCTGGGTACCTGCATGCACTAAGTGCAGGAAATGATCTGGTGAAATCCGAGTCCTGAGGTCAAGGTCACAAAACTAATTGGTGCAAAAGTGCTGTGTTGGCTAGATACATGTATCTCAATTTGCTTAGAATCACATATCTTCATGTGTGCTCAATTTCATGCTTTTATCACAAAGTTCACAACTCACTCATATTGGCATGCAGTTTTTACAGTTCACAATCAGCTATGGGGGGGGGGGGTAGTCGTGGAAAATGTTGCAACATTTGCGAGGCCGAGACCAGGATTCTTCACACTTTTCGAGGCCGAGACCATCGATAATGTCGTCGAGACCACTAAAGTTACACTTTAAAAAGGGGGGGGGGGGTGGGTGTTCAAACCCCCCAAAAGAGTCATTTTTGGTCAAAGGGGGGGGGGGGGTTAACCCCCCCCCCCCCCCCCCGGTACGCCTATGTTCATGTCATTATACGTACTGTTACGTGTGCATGGTAAAACATCGTCAACACACACTACTCACTCCCGAGTTCTTCTAAAATAATCAAAATAAACACACCGGAAAAGTTGTAATATTGGGTAAATCAAGCCATGTTAAAATCCAACGATCGATCCCATGCCTATGGCACGCCAAGTTTACATTGGGGTTGGGAAAGACCTGTGTTGGGAAATCAACCCCCCCCCCCCCCCCTCCCCCCTTACACAATTTGAGAGGTCTTGAGGCCACTTTAAGTGGTCTCGACCATCATAGCCAATGGTCTCGATCGGACCCCCCAAACCAATTAGTGATCTCGGTCTCGGCCTTTTTTGACAGGCTTCGAAAACTCTTCACCAACACCCCTCCCCCCTCCCCCCTCGAAACATTCTACATCCCCCTTCAAATAAACCTCAACGACACCCCACTCGAATAATCCTCACCGACACCCCCCCCCCCCCCCGTGAAAAAAAAATGGGTACGCCACTGCACCCATCCCTAAAACACACCCCTCCACGCCCACCGTCACTCCTCCACACACACACGCCACACACGCATAAACACACACACACACACACACACCCTACATTCACACATACATCCATCCTTAATCCTTCACATACCACGTGTGCACACGCACGCACACACACATACACAAATACACACACTCACACACTATACACAAACCTCACATGACCTATAATGTTGGTGCGTTGGTATATATCCGTATGTCAAGAATGATCATTTTAATCCAAAATGTATGTCATCATGGCTTTGAACAGGACCGTAGGTGTGGCGACAATTTGTGGTGCCAGCTACCAGCACAAATTGTCGCCGTCGCCTCCACAAATTGTCGCAAACGACAATTTGTGCAGAAAGCGACAATTTGTGGTGTCAACATTTTGCACAAATTGTCGCATACGACAATTTGTGCAGGTACGACAATTTGTGGTGCAACACACGTTATATCATAACAGTATTGCCCGCTATGAAAGACAAACCCGAGGCGGAAACAAAAATCTATAGAATTGAAAAACTGTCCTGTATGAGGAATAATACATTGTATTTCTCAATACAATTAATGTTTTTCTCTGTAGTTTCGTATGATTGAAAATGTATTCCTCTGGTATTAACTAGTTTTGTTTGATAAATAAATCAGAAAGAGTGGCAAATCACATATAAATGGCATAAGATACGACTTAACATAATTTGGCATATCGTCCATTTCATCATGTTCATGATAATGGTATAAGCAGTGCCTTTGTATGCAAATGATATGTTGACATAGTTATGATATTAGGACGCTTGTTTGTTCAATGCTAAGAAATAAGTACATGTAATGTACAAATCTGGCAACCGATAAAATGGAACATACTGAAAAGGTATTAATCGTTTGCTTTAACATAATCGGGTAAGCTCATACCCGAAGTATGATGTTGGGTATAATAACGTCTCTATAGGGTCGAAATATTATGTACACGTTCGCAAAGAAATACGGACTTCCTCATCTAAGATGCTCGATGGATTTTTCAATTTCCTGTGCCATTTTTCCTGTCAGTATAATATCTTGGTGGGCCCACATTCGGGACACACACGATTTGTGATGGGATTGGCCGTAGCATTGCTACGAGCCTTTATATTGCTATTACCACATTAACGACTTTCAAAAGTCCATGCTTCATGATCATCTCCCTCTCGTGTTACTGTACCCACCTAAAGTATAACTACATTGACTTAATAGTGTTTAAAGAGATCTAGTAACATTGTCCAAATCCAGAAAACGTACTTAGAACTATATATGGTTCTCTCATACCTTGTCGTATTCGTATTATCAATAGAAGCATGGAACGGGTTTTCTCCCCTTTCGTTAAAAGGATATGTATGATTGAAGAATTCGGATTTTAATTATCTACTAGAGAGTTATGCCTGTATACAAAGTCAGTGCAATGAGTTAACGAATACCACTTTGCATTTTCGCCCCTTTCTCGGCCATATTTCATTCATGCACCGTAACATGTTTCCACATTACTAAGGGGACATAATCAGATCATAAGAATGCACATTTGTATCATCTATGTATCAATTTTTGCACATGTCAACAAAGTTATCAGATCCCTTTAATGCGCGATCTTTTTTTTGTATAATATGCACATTTCAGGACACTGTTTGTATTTTGTCGAGGTTGACGCGTCTCGTGTGTAATCTAATCACGTGTGAATCCGCCCATCGGCACACAACCCCGACTTACGAGTAGGCCTATGTTACTGTTTCGAGAGGGCTAGTACCTCATCATTGGGCACCGTGAATTATGTACCAATAATGAGCGCAACACGAACTTGCTTCAATTATTCGGTACTTTTTGAGGGAAAAACAGTATTAAAGTATTTCTGATAATAGATGCTACAATCAACTGCACAGGATACGAGAGAAGCTAGTCATCACACCCGCTGATACACCTTAATTCTACCTCTACAATCCTGAGTAAGTCTTTTGATATTACAGATGTCATAGCAAATCTATCGTCATGATCATTTCAATACCCGTGGACATAAATTATTGTCGTGAATTCGTAAAAATCGTATTTTTAAAAATAGTATGGGTTTTCCCGGCCAATTTCATACTTTTCTCACACAAATTTAACCTAACGTCATTAAAATTCACACATTTCTTGCTCACGGGCGAATTCGGTCATTCAAATCCATAAATGTGTTAACCATGTTAACGAGCACCCAATTTTCAAATTAGAGCAATCAAAATCACCGTACGTTCATTCAATTTCATTTTAGAACACATATATTTATGATTCGTGCATTCAAATTTACGCGGTCTGTGATTTACCTTTATGTGGCATTCAATTTCATTTTCAGAAGTGCACCCCCCCCCCCCCCCAAAAAAAAAAAAATCAGAAAGGTCCACTTTATGCCGGTCTCGAATCCACTTTTTATTGGTCTCGACCATCATAACCGCCTTACACGACTCTCAGCCTGTGGTCTCGGCCTCGAACATTTTTGGCAAGTGGTCTCGGTCCCGTCTTTTTAAATTTCGCACCTCCCCATGATGATTCCTGGCTACGGACCTGTGTTTGTCTGTTCTTAGTGCAAAATGACATGAAAGTTAACAAGCAAGCGCGTCACTCACACACTATTCTTGTAATATCACAAAACCTTCACTAACTGACCAGCATACCACTGTACATGCCCTACCCCTCACACACATCGTGACATCCCAAGCAAATACATTGTAACATGTTTTTTAAAAATAATTATATATAATTTGTAAATATAAATTTAAATGTTCATATAACTATTCACAAACAAATGTATTTTTCACTTGACCAGTGGGTGTTAAAAACTGTGAAAGGGGTGGGAACAGGCCGGGGAAGGGAACGGGCCGGGGAAGGGAACGGGCCGGGGAAGGGAACGGGCCGGGAAAGGGAACGGGCGGGGAAGGGAACGGGCCGGGGAAGGGAATGGGCCGGGGAAGGGAACGGGCCAGGAAAGGGAACGGGCCGGGGAAGGGAACGGGCCGGGAAAGGGAACGGGCCGGGGAATTATATATAATTTGTAAATATAAATTTAAATGTTCATATAACTATTCACAAACAAATGTATTTTTCACTTGACCAGTGGGTGTTAAAAACTGTGAAAGGGGTGGGAACAGGCCGGGGAAGGGAACGGGCCGGGGAAGGGAACGGGCCGGGAAAGGGAACGGGCGGGGAAGGGAACGGGCCGGGGAAGGGAATGGGCCGGGGAAGGGAACGGGCCAGGAAAGGGAACGGGCCGGGGAAGGGAACGGGCCGGGAAAGGGAACGGGCCGGGGAAGGGAACAGGCCGGGGAAGGGAAGGGGCCGGGGAAGGGAAGGGGCCGGGGAAGGGAACGGGCCGGGGAAGGGAACGGGCCGGGAAGGGAACGGGCCGGGCCGGGGAAGGGAACGGGCCGGGGAAGGGAACGGGCCGGGGATGGGAATGGGCCGGGGAAGGGAACGGGCCGGGAAAGGGAACGGGCCGGGAAAGGGAACGGGCCGGGAAAGGGAACGGGCCGGGGAAGGGAACGGGCCGGTGGAAGGGAACGGGCCGGGGAAGGGAACGGACCGGGGAAGGGAACGGGCTGGGGAAGGGAACGGGCCGGGGAAAGGAACGGGCCGGAAAGGGAACGGGCCGGGAAGGGAACGGGCCGGGGAAGGGAACGGGCCGGGGAAGGGAACGGGCCGGGGAAGGGAACGGGCCGGGGAAGGGAACGGGCCGGGGAAGGGAACGGGCCGGGGTGGGAACGGGCCGGGGAAGGGAACGGGCCGGGGAAGGGAACGGGCCGGGAAGGGAACGGGCCGGGGAAGGGATCGGGCCGGGGAAGGGAACGGGCGGGGAAGGGAACGGGCCGGGGAAGGGAACGGGCCGGGAAAGGGAACGGGCCGGGGTGGGAACGGGCCGGGGAAGGGAACGGGCCGGGGAAGGGAACGGGCCGGGAAGGGAACGGGCCGGGGAAGGGAAATGGCCGGGAAAGGGAACGGGCGGGGAAGGGAACGGGCCGGGGAAGGGAATGGGCCGGGGAAGGGAACGGGCCAGGAAAGGGAACGGGCCGGGGAAGGGAACGGACCGGGAAAGGGAACGGGCCGGGGACGGGAACAGGCCGGGGAAGGGAAGGGGCCGGGGAAGGGAACGGGCCGGGGAAGGGAATGGGCCGGGGAAGGGAACGGGCCAGGAAAGGGAACGGGCCGGGGAAGGGAACGGGCCGGGAAAGGGAACGGGCCGGGGAATTATATATAATTTGTAAATATAAATTTAAATGTTCATATAACTATTCACAAACAAATGTATTTTTCACTTGACCAGTGGGTGTTAAAAACTGTGAAAGGGGTGGGAACAGGCCGGGGAAGGGAACGGGCCGGGGAAGGGAACGGGCCGGGAAAGGGAACGGGCGGGGAAGGGAACGGGCCGGGGAAGGGAATGGGCCGGGGAAGGGAACGGGCCAGGAAAGGGAACGGGCCGGGGAAGGGAACGGGCCGGGAAAGGGAACGGGCCGGGGAAGGGAACAGGCCGGGGAAGGGAAGGAGCCGGGGAAGGGAAGGGGCCGGGGAAGGGAACGGGCCGGGGAAGGGAACGGGCCGGGAAGGGAACGGGCCGGGCCGGGGAAGGGAACGGGCCGGGGAAGGGAACGGGCCGGGGAAGGGAACGGGCCGGGGAAGGGAACGGGCCGGGGATGGGAATGGGCCGGGGAAGGGAACGGGCCGGGAAAGGGAACCGGCCGGGAAAGGGAACGGGCCGGGGAAGGGAACGGGCCGGGGAAGGGAACGGGCCGGGGAAAGGAACGGGCCGGGAAGGGAACGGGCCGGGGAAGGGAACGGGCCGGGGAAGGGAACGGGCCGGGGAAGGGAACGGGCCGGGGAAGGGAACGGGCCGGGGAAGGGAACGGGCCGGGGAAGGGAACGGGCCGGGGAAGGGAACGGGCCGGGGTGGGAACGGGCCGGGGAAGGGAACGGGCCGGGGAAGGGAACGGGCCGGGAAGGGAACGGGCCGGGGAAGGGATCGGGCCGGGGAAGGGAACGGGCGGGGAAGGGAACGGGCCGGGGAAGGGAACGGGCCGGGGAAGGGAACGGGCCGGGGAAGGGAACGGGCCGGGGTGGGAACGGGCCGGGGAAGGGAACGGGCCGGGGAAGGGAACGGGCCGGGAAGGGAACGGGCCGGGGAAGGGAACGGGCCGGGAAAGGGAACGGGCGGGGAAGGGAACGGGCCGGGGAAGGGAATGGGCCGGGGAAGGGAACGGGCCAGGAAAGGGAACGGGCCGGGGAAGGGAACGGACCGGGAAAGGGAACGGGCCGGGGACGGGAACAGGCCGGGGAAGGGAAGGGGCCGGGGAAGGGAACGGGCCGGGGAAGGGAACGGGCCGGGGAAGGGAACGGGCCGGGAAGGGAACGGGCCGGGCCGGGGAAGGGAACGGGCTGGGGAAATCATGACCGTGTGAAATCGAATGACCGAATATAAATTTCTGTGTCCGAAAATAAAATTGAATGATCGCGTAGTGATTTTGATTGCTCGAATTTGAAAAAGGAGTGCAAGTAAACGAAATTGGATGCATTATTTATGAATTTCAATGACCAAATTCGCCCATGAGCAAGAAATGTGTGAATTTGAATGACCCTTCTGTGAATTTGGGTGAGAAAAGTATAAAATTAACCAGGAAACCTATATTGCTCACATGGATTACATGTTTTTGTTTGCTTGTTTAAAATCATATAAACTATGAGGTATTTATATCGAGTGTTTCATAAACTAAGAAAAACAACTACAGAGGAAACGCCTTCGGTTAAAATTGAATAATTTGATGATGAAAAAAATCATCATCATCATCAATGAATTCAAAACAGCAACGTCCGGAATATCTTTTCGGCGCTTTCCTTGTCAATTTCGTTATTTTCTCATGCAATTTCATATCAAGAGCATTCAATTTCGTCTAATCCGCGCTTGGATCGCCTATATCGTCATTCAAATTCGTTTTAAGTCATTCATATTGAGTAACAGAGCAGCCAATTTCACATTTGCGCCATTATAATGTAAGCAATGGGCGCTCATTTTCGTTAATGGTCATTCAAATTCATCTCCAGCAGTCTCCGGTCTGATTTCGATCATTCAAATTCGCGAATGGGCAAACAAATTCAGTATAACGTTATTTAAAAATGGTGAAAATGCTAGGATATGTAACATCCTGTAATAATATTGTACATTTATGTTGTGCATGTGCAATCAATAAAGAACCAATTATGAAAAAGAGACTACAATAATTATCATAAAATGACCAATACGAAAATGTGATGAAAATAAAGTACAACATGGTGAACTGCTTATCGCATAATATATAATAAAGTAATGAGGTGATGACCGAATAAAGGTGAACAAAAAATAATTATTAAAAATTGAAAAACAAATCTATACAAATTGTGACTGATGAATATCAAAAAGTGAAGATTAAATGTTGAAAAGTGTGTCTGCAAAGGGGGAAGATATATCACGATGAGATACAGTAGTCAAGACTATGTGAGAAAATGAACGGTAATCAGAAATAAAAGAGAACTCAAAGTCAACTTGTACCTATGTGTAAGCCTATGTGTGTGTAGGTGTGCGTATGTATACGGTTGCATACGTTAATGTACTAATGTTTATGTGTGAGTATGTGTGGATTGTGTCTGTGCATGTGATTTAAATTGAATGGGTAATTCTGGAAATTGATCCCCCATAAACGAAATTGAATACACAAACAAGCGACTGTCCAGCTTGCCGTATTAAATTGAAAACATTATAATGAAAATAGCGCCTATTAGTGAAATTTAATGCCCATTTGCGAATTCGAAGTTTGCGATTTGATATTTGAGTGCCCATTTACGAATATGGATGTCCGGAATAGGATTTTGAATGACCAAAGTGACTCCTACACGGCAATTGCATGAACTTGAATTTGAACGAGTAATTGAAAGATGTCATAAAGACGTAGTAATAACATCGCCTGTACGACCAAATTATAATGCCAAAAAGAGTATTTGAAAGACATGATGTCGTACTAATGTCGTTCATGCGACGTACGACATGTTCACCAGTTTACGACTAAGTTATGACGTCTTAAAGGCGTCAGTCTGCTTACCCTGATAGCAGAAACTGTTAAAAATTACGTCTTGTATTACGTATTTAAGACGACATAACTTGACGTCAAAAAGACGTAAATTTGCATCCATGTGCGTCGTCGTACACTTCACAATAAGTCGTCGTAATGACGTCATAATAATGGTCGTTCAAACGACAAATTATAAATGGCAAAAACGAGTCATAGAAAGACGTCGTAATAACGTCGTTCGTACAAAACAAACTATAATGGCAAAACAAATATTTGAAAGACGTCAGCATGACGTCGTAATAATGTCGTCCACACGACGTACTTACCCAGATAACAATGCTACGTTGGCCCAACGTAGTCTATAGTCGGCACCGTCGCGGTTGGCAAAACAACGTTGAGCCAACGTTGGCCTAAGGTAAATATGCAACCAAATTTTTGCAGTCGGAGAGCTGACGTCAAGACAACGTTACGCCAACGTTTTCTGTTGACTTTTGGCAAACTGGTCGGCAAATGTACGTTGAAACAACGTTGGGTGATAGTTGGACGAACAATCATAATTCTTTGGTCGAAAAACAAACGTTGGGCCAACGTTTCGCCTACTGCGACATTTTGTTGATGAGTGGCGTTGGATATTCGATGGCTAGTTGACGTCGTACTAACGTTTGGCAAACAACCACATGTCGACGGTGGGCAGGTTAACGTTTAACCAACGTTTCGCCTACTACGACACTGTGTCAATGACTTGCGTTGGATATTGGTTGGCTCGTTAACGTCAGACCAACGTTTAATACATAACCACATTTCGACGGTAGGATAGTCAACGTTCGGCCAACGTTTCGCCGACTACAACGTTCTGTTAATGAGCGACGTTGGATATTGGTTGGCTAGCTGACGTCAAGCCAACCTTTAACAAACAACCACATTTCGACGGTGGGGAAGCCAACGTTAGGCCAACGTTTCGCCGACTACAACATTCTGTAAATGAGCGACGTTGGATATTGGTTGGCTAGCTGACGTCAAACCAACCTTTAACAAACAACCACATTTCGACGTCGGGCAAGCCAACGTTGGGCCAACGTTTCGCCTACTACAACATTCGGTCAATGAGCGACGTTGGAAATTGGTTGGCTAGCTGACGTCAAACCAACCTTTAACAAACAACCATATTTCGACGGTAGGATAGTCAACGTTGGGCCAACGTTTCGCCGACAACAACATTCTGTAAATGAGCGACGTTGGATTTTGGTTGGCTAGCTGACGTCAAACCAACGTTTGACAAACAACCACATTTCAACAGAAGGCAAGCCAACGTTAGGCCAACGTTTGGCCTACGAAAATATTCGGTCAATGAGCGACGTTGGAAATTAGTTGGCTAGCTGACGTCAAACCAACCTTTAACAAACAACCACATTTCGACGGTAGGCAAGCCAACGTTAGGCCAACGTTTCGCCTGCATAAACATTCTGTAAATGAGCGACGTTGGATATTGGTTGGCTAGCTGACGTTAAACCAACCTTTAACAAACAACCACATTTCGACGGTGGGCAAGTCAACGTTAGGCCAACGTTTCGCCTACTACAACATTCTGTAAATGAGCGACGTTGGATATTGGTTGGCTAGCTGACGTCAAACCAACCTTTAACAAACAACCACATTTCGACGTCGGGCAAGCCAACGTTGGGCCAACGTTTCGCCTACTACAACATTCTGTTAATGAGCGACGTTGGATATTGGTTGGCTAGCTGACGTCAAACCAACCTTTAACAAACAACCACATTTCGACGTCGGGCAAGCCAACGTTGGGCCAACGTTTCGCCTACTACAACATTCTGTTAATGAGCGACGTTGGATATTGGTTGGCTAGCTGACGTCAAACCAACCTTTAACAAACAACCACATTTTGACGGTGGGCCAGCCAACGTTAAGCCAACGTTTCGCCTACCTATTCGGTCAATGAGCGGCGTTGGATAGTGGTTGGCTAGTTGACGTCAAACCAACATTTGACAAACAACCACATTTCGACACTGTAGGCAAGCCAACGTTGGGCCACCGTTTCACCTACTACAACATTTAATCAATGAGTGGTGTTGGAAATTAGTTGGCTAATTGACGTCAGACTTCTTATTATACTTATTATTCATTATAACATTTTCTCTCAATTTTACACTTTTTAAATCGAAATTATTCAAATTTACACATTGCCGTGTAATCGCTGGAATCGGTCTTTCAAACTCCTAATTAAAGGCGTAGTTGAGTTTTGGTAGAGAGGGCGCTAGACTACTTTTTTTTTTTGTGAGATAATGAAAAACTGAGTGTAAAATTTGAAAGAGCATACTATCTAAATAATACAATCATCTTTGTTTGATCAAAATCGGTTCAGAAACGGCTGAAATATCCATAAACGTAACATTTTGTAATAAAGCTGGGGCCCCCGGTTTATTAGAGAATTTTGAACCAGCCGTTAAAAATTCAAAAAAATGCTTCCTCTTTTCAAAAAGTTACAAAAAAGGTATGTTGATAGTTGTTGGTTAGAATTTCTCTATCTAATTCTATCTAATCACTATTTCAACAAAACATCACATGCACACTATTTTATTCAAAATGGTTGAAACCGATGAGTTTTTAGAAGGCGCCCTCTTACGTTTTAACGGCTCTTTTTGAATGATAACATGGTCTTTTACTACGTCATTTGGAATTTTGTGTTCCTTTCTAGTTATAACTATTAGTTTGCAATGTAATGATGTAGGTTTTGGTTACTAAAATTCAGTTTCACCCAAACTGTACTCTCCTTACCAGAAATCAACTATACCTTTAAGTTCATAAATATACGCATAAGCTTTCGTGAATAGTCTCCCGAGTACATTCATTACGGGCACTACCCAGCAAACACAAAACTTTACAAAACGTTTTAATTAGGTCACGTATTCGTCTTTAATCAACGTTTACAAAACGTTTTTTTTTTTTATTAGGTCACGTAGGTCTTCTTCCTTAATCAACGTTTAAAAAACGTTCTTAGAACGTTTCCAGCGTCCGACAGGCTATATGCTGGTACTTGCAGTTGAAATCAAATACATGAAAGTTTTTTTTCTTCTTTTTTCTAACGTTTAAACAACAATTTAAAAACGTCCATTTGGACGCAACACTGCAACACAGCAACACAGCAACATTGTTCCCTACAATTAGTTCATGAAATTCGCATACATCCCACTCGGTGCTCGTGGTCAAGGCATATTTATCCGTTTTATCCGATTACATGTGGAGTTTCAAAATGATCTGTAGTGGAACCAGCGTTTTTCCTCATATTTTATACAAAATATTTCCAAACCTACTGTATTATTTGCATTTGGGATTGTTTGCAGATGATTCTAGCCGGTTTCGCACTTTTTAGAGAGGATTTACACATATATTTAAATGTAATGAGGTCAAATATTGGGATATTGACGCGTTATAGGTGTAAAGAAAATATATTAGACCGAATTCATATTGTCTATATAGAAATCGTTACCGAGAAAATAGTTTTTTGGTATCAAGGTATTAAAGGATAGTTGCGTTGGGTTTTGGTATCGAGGGTGCTACATACAATATGTGTGTGATATAATCAAACACGGAGTACTGTATCAAATTTGAAAGAGCATACAATTGTAATGACAGAATAAACTATAATTTGATCAAAATTGGTTCAGAAATGCCTGAGATATCCATTAACATAACATTTTAAAAATTGTAGGGAACACAAAATATAACTTTGAACCGGCCGCTAACAAATTAAAAAATTGCTTCTCCTTTTTAAAAAGGTACTATAGTAAAGATGTTTTTAAATAATCGTTGATTATCTCTCTATCTAATCACTATTTCAACAAATCATGACATGCACAACATTTTATTTGTAAATGTTAAGACCAATAGGTTTTTAAAGAGCGTCCTCTTGAGTTTTAATGTCTCTTTTTTTAATGGGAACATGCTTTTTACTCAGTAATGTGTTGTGTTATTCCTTTCGAACATGGTGAAGTAAGTTATAACTGTTAGTTTGTAATGTAATGATGCAGGTTTTAGTTACCAAAACTCGGGTTAACCAATGCTGAACTCTCTTTACCAGACGTGGACTGTACTTCATTTGTAGTAATATAGATACGAATATGACGAACAAATGATTGAACCACTGCTATATATTTCACTGGTAAATTGATTAATAAAATGCAAGATAGCTAAATCAAGACAGGTATAGGGAAACAGTCCATTTCATACATTGGGGGAGTAATTTTAGATGAACCTCCATGCGACTTAAAATGTACAATGTCACGATACGGATTTCGTAAATTGTATAATATATTATATAATACTTAAAATATATTTTAATTATGTGCTACCAACAATGTATGAAAACCTTTTTGGAACATTTTGGATTGTTGTAATATTATCGATAATATAATGTACATTATATACTTGTATTGTTTATAGTTGTTCAAGGGCTAGTTTTGACTAACATACTATGCAATGTCTGTCCTTTTTAATAAATGAGGGGAAATTGTGAAATATTGTACTTTACATGTATATTATGATTTTGTTAAATTTGTAAATTGCTATCGGGGTTCATGATCGATTATAAACGATCATAATAGTGAACAGAAAAATTCCTATTTTTGCTATTATTTGAATTGAAAACAGTGTTATCATGTCTTTGTTTTCTATATAATTTGTTGTAATATTATCGATAATATAATGTGCGGTATACACTTGTATTGCTTATATATATAGTTGTTGAAGGGCTAGTTTTGAATAATATACTATGCAATATGTCTATCCTTTTTGATAAATGACGGGAAATATTGTACATTATATGATGCTGTTGCATTGGTAAATTAATACAATTAAATTAAATGTTATTAACAAAATATTCGCGGTGCAAAGCCCCTCTGCACAGCCCCCTCTTTATTAACTTTGATACACCTATTAATTAGTGATTTATGATCGGTAAAGGTTCGTTCCGCAATCGATCCCAATGCGTCGTAAGTGGGCCGACAATGGGTGATTTCAAGTATGGTCTTTAAGGCCGGTGTTAGTGTTTATTACACACAAACGCCAGTTTGATAAACACTAACACCAGCCCTAAACACCATACTTGAAATCACCCATTGGGCCAACGCAGAATTGCTATCGGGGTTCATGATCGATTATAAACGATCATAATTTAGTGAACAGAAAAATTCCTATTTTTGCTATTATTTGTATTGAAAACAGTGTTATCATGTCCTTGTTTTTCTATATAATTTATAAAACTAAATGACACCTGAATAATAGTCTTATGAATAATGATTCAAAGGCTGATTATTTTATAATCTACTCTCGGCAATTACTAACTACAACAAATGTACATAGTATGTATGAGGATATATATACTAAGTCGATTGCATTATATATTGTTAAGACGATAGGATAGGATAGGGTATGATACGTTTAGGATTAGGTTTAAGATATAGGATATATAGGGCTTAGCGTTTGAATGACGGAAGGGTAGAATATGTAACACCATGCAGCCTACTAATTTTTTTTTTTAAGTGTTCGTATTGTTGGTTGGCTCACGGTTGGCTCACGGTTGGCTCACGGTTGGCTCACGGTTGGCTCAAGGTTGGTTCAATGTTGGCCCAAGGTTGGCTAACAGTTGGCCCAAGGATGGGTAAACGTTGGCCCGATGTCATAATTAGCCAACTGAAAGGTTGGGCAAGGGTTGGGAAAACGTGGCCCAACACTTGTACGACGTTGGCTTGTTGGGTTGGGCCAACGAGGGCCCAGCGGCAAGAATGACGTGGGCAAAACGTCACGTTTTAACGTTGGCCCGACATTGACTTATATAGTCGTATTAACGTTGGGGTTTAGTCGGCTCAATGTTGGCTTGACGTCAGAAATAGCAAAATAAATGGTTGGGCAAACGTTGGCTCAACGTTGGCAATTGACGTTGGCGTATGGGGGTTGGGCCAACGAGGGCCCAGCGGCAAGAATGACGTGGGCTAGACGTCACGTTTTGACGTTGGCCCAACATGACCGCCTACATTGGGCCAACGATGGGCCAACGTAGCATTGTTATCTGGGTACCAATGTTTACCCATTTAGGCTACGACCAAGGTTCAGGGGCCTTATTATTGGACAAAACAAATTTTAAAAATAAAATAAAAGCATACATAGAATGTGTTAATAGTACGTGGCATGGCCCATCACAAAACAGTAAGACCACGCTATGCCACTGCTAACTCATAATGGATGGAAGCTTTATTGAAATAAGGTCCTGACATTTCAACTGACATTGTAAATATTAAGCAAATTAATATTCCGTACACGTTTGTCTATTTGATTTCGCCATCTGTATCGTTAATGTCATAGGCATGATAATGGTCTTCTTTGTCAACCATAACTATTTATTAGACCTATGCACAGTATACATGTTTTGTCTCAAATTCCTCATCCAAGCAGTTTCCTTTATGATTAATATGTGCTCTAGTTAACTAGTTTCTCATAGAAGGCCCTGATCTTTATTCCGAACAGATTCTGCGCTTCGAACACCATCTGACCATGGCGAGTCTGGACACCTTGACCCTCAACCTGCCGCAGTGTCCGATCTGTTCGTGCCTCCTGACTGACCCAAAGACCCTCTCCTGTTCGCACACATTCTGCGAGACCTGCTTGACCAACCTTCTGTCTTCACAAGACCAAGTCGCTCCCGAGTCAGTCGCATGTCCGCTCTGTGGTTCGGTTACAGACATCAAAGACGGTAACGTATCACGGCTATCAACTGACGAATCGCTGAAATCTATCGCTCTAAATATTAAAGACAACGGAGCGCCTTGTGAGCTATGCGATGAGAAAGCTAGAGCTGCGGTTTATTGTCGCGATTGCGGTAAGAGCATGTGTACTTCATGTCGCAAGGCACACGATGCATGGAAGCCAAACACCGCACACACAGTATTAGACGTAGATGAAATGTTGCATGGTAAGGTATTCCCTAAATCGATAGTTTGCTGCAAAGAGCACATGGCCAGTGATGAGAGTCGTGTATGTACAGAGGTATGCATCACCTGCAGAAAATACCTCTGCTCCCGCTGCTCCATCACGGACCATGAGAAAGAGGGACATGTGGTGAAGATAGTAAAAGAATACCACGCAACCTTCAATGATGACGTCATAAGCTCACAGAAAGAAGCCGATTCCAAGACATCAGCTTTGAAGAAGTACCTCGATGTCGTAGAAGAAGAAAAACAAAAATCATTAAATCACATTGACGCGGTCATTAAACAGATAGAAAACAGATACGATGAGTCGGTACAGCGATTGGGCGAAGAGATGGCAATTCTCCATGAAAAATGCGACGGTAAAAAGGGGAAACTGAACGAGGAGTTCGATAGAAACATGGCTGAGGATGATACGTCGATGGACGTCATTGAAACCGCCGTTGAACTGGTGGAGAAGAGTTCCAAGGTACCGCTGGATGAAGACACAGTGATCATCAGAGATTCACTGTGTAATGAAATGAGAACAGTACTTGAGAGTATAGAAACTCCGACAAATGCTGCGGCTACCGAAATATCTTCTCGGGCAAAGAAGTTTGAATACGAACGACATGAAGAGCTCGAGGCGATGGAGATCGATAAGGTGCAGTACAGTGAGTGGAAACTGAAAGCTGACGTAGCGTTCCCCAGTGCTGATACCATGAATTGCATGACTGCCACACCAGACGGTAGGATGGCTGTAGGATGTTTCAAAGGAGAGCGTGGCATCGAGATATACTCTGCTGACGGGCACCTGCAGCAGAGAGTGCTCAACGGATTACATGTCAAAGGGATAAGCTTCTTGTCTGATGGCCGATGTGCTGTATGCGACGTGTATAATATTAACAAGACTATACTCACTGTGTCACTATACACCCAAGGGTGGGAGAAGGTTGATGCGAGGTTTGAGACTCTGAGTTGGGATGAAGGTGGGCACGGTAATCTCACGGTAGACAGCGATGATCACATCTATGTAGGTTACAGGAAAGCCAATGAGATCCACGTATTCACTCCAGCAGGTGGAAAGCCGGTCAGGGAGATAGCATGTAATAGGTATCTACCACAGCAGATATTTGCGATGAAGAGACAGATGATGGTAGTGCTTAATAACCGTAATATTTCACGTACGATGGATCCATCAGGAGAACATTTAATCGAACGCAAAAGTATAGAGAAATCTGCAGATTGTTATGTCTTCCCTGCTGTATGCAAGGATGATACAATCCTCATAGCCACCGTGAACAAGGAAAAGGACAGAGTCACCATCGAGCGTTACACGAGCGAGCTGCAACCCGTGGCGACTCTCATCACTGATCACGTGATACAGAAAACAAAGAGGGATTATTTTGCTTACCTCCAACAGTTCACATCTGGGGAGATAGCCTTCTGTACAGCTGATATGCTTTACATATTCGCTAAATCAGTAACACCGGTCGGTGTTTGAATAGGACGTTTAGAAGTTATCCAGTAGACATGGTAGGCAATAAATGAAATTTATTCATTTAGCTATGACAGAGAATGTCTAGTTGACTAACCCTAAACATTCCCATATACTATAATTGTATTCTTAAAAAAATAAAATGTAACTGATACAATAAAATTGGATTCAAGCATATAGGAAACTGACTAGACATATTTGAAATGATTAAAAATGAGCAAAGAAAAATAGGCTTCGACGGTCGAATCGAACCCGAGACCTCCGGGTTGCTAGACCGGTGCTCAACCATCGAGTCACAGTAATATATTGACATACAGTTGTAAATGAAAGTTTATTATAGCATTATTAAAAAAAAAAAAATGAATAGTATGAAATAAATATACCGCGATGTTGTTTATAGTATAGCGTATAGACCCTGGTAAGAACTTTCAATTACACAGCTATGAACACCAGTCCTCTTTAGAGAATAATATTCAATGTTTAAAAATTACCCCAAGTAAGGCTTTCATTATTTGATAGTTTCTGCCACGGAATTATAGAAATATTTATTTTGAGATCATTATTAATCCGTATTTTGTTTGCATAAATGTTGTTTATCGATGGGTTTCTGCCAGTGGTATTATACTTCAATGGTTTCTGCGAATTTCGTCAGACTGTCCCTGATTCAACGTTGATGGGGTATTTCCACTTTTTGCCCAGTGACTCTCTGATAGTATAGGTATGTGTACGTATTTGATACGAATCATTGTCAAATATCTCGACTCATGATTGTGATCTATGAGATGAGATATATCAGATGAACTTGTTCAAGGAATGTCACTCAATGAAAGACAAATGTATAGACAACATACAGATAATGCCCGCGGATAGATACCGCATATAATTTTACTGAAAATACGCATTTATGCGTCGCGCTTTTGATATTGTACATACATTGTTGTGTATATTACTTGTGAGAACATTAATTACAACTGTACGTTGCTATTAAAGGGACTTAGTAACATTGCCAAATCCTTAAAACTTACTTCGAACTCAAGTGGTTCTATCATACCTTGTCAATTCATATTAACAATAAAAGCCCGGGACAGGTTTTGTTTTTTTCAAAATTAAATTTCGTTCAAAAGTGTTGAATCTGGGATATGAAATCATCTACGGGACCTTTTCAGCCGTGTTCAAAGTAAGTGCAATGAGTAAGTGAATATCACTTTGTATTTTTGCTAATTTATTGGCAAAAAAGCATCCAATTAAAGGGATAGTTGAATTTTGGTATAGAGGGCGCTACACAAAATAATTTTTGTTGTGAGATAATGAAAAACTGAGTGTCTAATTTGAAAGAGCATACAATTATAATGACACAATAAACTTTATTTGATCAAAATCGGTTTAGAAATGGCTGAAATATCCATTAACATAACCATTTGTAATAATTGTGGGGCATCAACAATTATTCGATAATTATGAACCAGCCGTTAACAAATTTTAAAAATGCTTCCTCTTTTCAAAAATTTACAAAAGTGTTTTTTAAATAGTTGTTGATGATCTAATCACTATTTCAACAAAACATCATAGGCATCATATTTTATTTCAAATGGTTGGAACCAATGCATCTTTAGAGAGCGCCCTTTTTGAATGATAACAGACTTTTTACTTATTCATTTGTAATTTGTTATTCCTTTCGAGCATCGTGGAGTTATAACGGTTAGTTTGTAATGTAATGGTGCAGGTTTGGGTTACTAAAATTCAGTTTGACCAAAACTCTACTCTCTTTACCAAAACTTTGCTCTCTTTACCAAAACTCAACTATCTCGTCAACGTGAATTTGCACACATTACTTTGTGGTCATATCAGATCACACCAATACACATTTCATTAATCACTCATCACGTTTTGCACTTGTCGACAAAGTTACTAGATACCGCAATAGAAGACAAACATTTTTGTTTAAAGATTGTCTTTCACACTTGTGATTGTGACAGATACAAATTCCTTAAATTGTAAAAAGATTTAAGAAACTACTGTATAAAGAACATTATTTCACGTAGATGTTGATAGGGATAATTATACCGCGTACATCACCTGACAATACGTCTACATGTACATGTCATATTATCATATTAGTTATAATCGTAACATTATGAAGACGGGTTTGGATGTTGTTGGAGAGGAATATTGAGCAATACACTGTGAAAAAAAGGATAAATATTTACCCAATATTTTACCCAACGTTAGAAGCATAGTCAACCTCAACAACTACTGGGCGATATTTTAACCAACGTTGTTGGGCACATTAACGTGCCCAACTGTTGGGTAAGTACGTATATTTACCCAATATTTTGCCCAACGTTGGAAGCATAGTCAACCTCAACAACTACTGGGCAATATTTTAACCAACGTTGTTGGGACATTGATGTGCCCAACTGTTGGGTAATATTTTGAACTAAGTTTTGGGGACATTAATGTGCCCAACTTTTTAACAAAGTAATTTACCCAGTATTTGGGCAAGACCTATAATAATTACCCAGAAAATGACATAATTTTACTAAGTTGTTGAGTTATTATGATACCTCCCTACAATCAAGAAAATTTGTTGGGCATTTTTCAGTTGTTTTAAACAACAAAATTAATGGTCATTATCTGACTGCCCAGGACGAAAAACCAATTGAAATTACCAATTGAAAATTACCAATTGAAAATTCCAAATTGGTATTCTCAATTGGATCTAGTTTGCAATTCGGACGTATAAGACATGTGGTCCAAATTATGTGGGATACATTGGCGTCAATGTATAATCTCGCTGTGCCAGGTTAGGAATAAATATGTATTACGCACACAGCATGTCGCCTATATATATCACATGTGTAGTATACATAAAAAGTGGTTATGAAAACAAATCAAGTCAAATTCAACAGAAAACCAATGTTATAACAAGGCAAACATGTGATGCAAAGTTTGACATAATAATTCTTACATAAACACTAACGATTGACACATGAATAACAAAAGAATTTTACTCCAAAATTAATATTTGTTCATATTTTGTGATTTTTTGTTGAAATCACAGTGGCACGCACGTATACAGATTACCACTCAGTAGGGCAAGTTCTTGCCCAACAATTGGACATCTGTATTTGGGCAGCAGCAGAGTAAAAATGTGCTTAAGTATTGGGCAAATAATGCCCAAACAACAAAACAGTTACCAACGTACTATATATTACCCAACAAAAAAATTACCAACGTAAATTTACTTCTTTTTTGTCCACAGTGGCACGCACGTATAAAGTTTACCACTCGGCAGAGCAATTACTTGCCCAACAATTGGACATCTGTATTTGGGTAACGGCAGAGTAAAAATTTGCTTAAGTATTGGTCAAATAATGCCCAACAAAACAAATACCAACGTATATATTACCCAACAAAAAAATTACCAACGTAAATGTACTCTTTTTTTCACAGTGGCACGCACGTATACAGTTTACCACTCAGCAGGGCAATTACTTGCCCAACTATTGGACATCTGTATTTGGGCAGCGGCAGTGTAAAATTTTGCTTAAGTATTGGTCAAATAATGCCCAACAAAACAGTTACCAACTTACATATTACCCAACTAAAAAATTACCAAGGTAAATTTACTCCCTTTTTTCACAATGGCACGATCGTATGTATAATTTACCACTCAGCAGGGCAATTAACCGCCTAATAATTGGACATCTGTATTTAGGCAGCGGCAGAGTACAACTTTGCTTAAGTATTGGTCAAATATCGCCCAACAAAACAGTTACCAACGTATATATTACCCAATAAAAAAAAAAAGGTAAATGTACTCCTTTTTTCACAATGGCACGATCGTATGTAGTTTACCACTCAGCAGGGCAATTAATTGCCTAACAATTGAACATCTGTATTTAGGCAGCGGCAGAGTACAACTTCGCTTAAGTATTGGTCAAATATTGCCCAACAAAACAGTAACCAACGTATTTATTACCCAACAAAAAAATACCCAACGTAAATTTACTACTTTTTTCACAGTGTAATGACGATTATGTCGTTTCATGATACATGTAGTATACATGTGGTTATTATCCTAGAATGTTAATATACATTCGTAGAATTCGTGGAATTCTTTGCTTGTAACATTAAAATCATGTACAACACTGCAGTATGAACATTATTCTGGTCATAATAATGTTTGTTTCGACATACAAATTGATTGTTTATTTGTATTAAAACACAGGAAAAACATTCATTGGTAGATTGAGGAACTCGCGCAACCACTCACTATTCACTTTGCACAGCTCTGTAATCCTCACCCTCTCTTTCTTCCTGTCTCCTCTCCTCCTTCTGTAAGACCGGTATCACTTCAAGCTCTGCTTACGATATCGGTCTTTTGCATTCTCCCCCTTTCCTTTCTTTTCAAATTCGATTTGAAATATGTTTGATAATTGTATTACTTATATTAATTTACTTGTGAATTACTACTTATATTACTAAATAAAAACTGAAACTGAATATATTGCGCTTTTGGTTGTTGCATGTTAGATAACTATAATGATGAAGTTTCATGATGCATATAGTATAAAAGTGTCATTTTGTTTAGATACTAGAATATATCTAGGTCTTTTGTTTTTTTCCTTACGGTGTATTGTTATTCTTATCGTTGCTTGACGTGTAGTTGGTTGTTGTGTTATAATCGTGTATACAGTTTACGAGAAATCTCGTACGAAGGTGGATTCGGATTCCTTTTTATAAACCTTTTAATGATATCAATTAGAGGGATACTTCAGTTTTGATTGAGATGACAAAAATAACTATTTATTTAAAAATCACATGATGTTCAAGACGAAATACACGTTGTTTGATCGAAATCAGTTCAGAATCAGATGAAATATCCATAAATATATTCGATTTTAATAGATATCGACCGCACATTTATTAAATAATTTGAGAAATCATTTATTGAGCCTAAAATTGTTTGTAAATATTACAAGATGCATGCTTTTAAATTATTTATGATATCTTTATTTAATTACTTTAACAAAGCGGATTTCATTCGCATTTTGTGATTTAAACAAAATGTTTGAAGGGTGCCATTTTGCGTTAATGGCTGCCATTTGAATGAAAAGACGCTTCTAACTTAGCCATTCATACATGTTTTAGTATTGAAAGGGGTTGTACAGTTTTGGTATAAAAAATTAACTGAGCTTTAGTAACTAAAACCTGCACAATAACATTAAAAACTAATAGTTACAACTCCACCATGCTCGAAAGGTATAGAAAATTACAAACGATTAATATAAGTAGAAAGCATGTTATCATTCAAAAAAGCCATTGAAACACAAGAGGGCGCTCTCCAAAAAAGGCATTGGTTTCACAAAACATTCATACAAAAATATGGATGTGATATTTTGTTGAAATAATGATTAAATAGAGATATCATCAAAAACTATTGAAAAACCTCTTTTGAAAATTTTTGAAAACGTATAAGCATTTTTTATTTTTGTTTAAAAATCATCGAATATATCTGGGCCACAGATTTATTCCGATCGGATTTAATTATTGATATTTCAGCCGTTTCTGAACCGATTTTGACCAAATAAAGTTTCAAATTATATACTCAGGTTTTCATTATCTCACAAACAAAATTAGTTCATGCAACGCCCTCTAAACCTAAACTGAACTACCCCTTTGAGCATGGTTGTATAATGATTTTTAGTTTTAAGTGATAACTTCCAAGTTTTAGTTATTTATATTCAGTTTACCAAAACTGTACTAACACAACGGATCGTCATTATTGTATAGTAATGTTTTCCCTTTCACGGTGACTGAACTATTGTATATCTCTAATGACAGATATGCAGTCGACCGTGTAGATAATCCATTCATGCCGTGATTGGATGATTCGAAACTTGAAGTAAAATGCAATTCAATTTCAGTAATCTATAAATAAATGTAAAGCCACGCTTTTATCATAGGAGTATACCGTAGAAAGGAATTGTGAAGCACCTATCGATCTCTTGCTGTCGTCTTGTTTTTAAAGTGCGCTCCCAAACTACGAAAGGAAGACAGTATTCAAGAATGCAAATGATGGACATGAATAAATGAATATTCATGAGAGTAATAATGAAGGTCTCATGAAAACACCGCCTAAAAATAGACAAACAATGTGTTGTTATTTGTATGTGACCACGGGCGTAGAGCTGTCTTTGATATGGGGAATGTACAGGGGATCCTACCCCCACGAAGCTCCTGTCCCCGTTGTTAGTGAAAATTCAAACAGATGAATCAACTCACAGGAACGAACATGAGAGGACAATTTGTAATGATATAAGGATATCTTAAATGCCGATAATCACAGTATAGCGTTCAGTGTAGGCCTACACGTATGTACTATCCACGTTCTTGCCCCCCCCCCCCCCCCCCCCACCTTCCCCGTTTGTCAGGTAAACGATTACAACCGTACACCTCTCTGGGTTACATTAATTCAGCCACTGATGTGCATATTTATCTGGGTGTTTACTGTTTTAATACAATGGTTTCATGTTGTTTGGTTTAAAAACGATGAGGGTGTTTGTATCGGTAATTTTAACTGTTGTGTGTTCGACACAAATTCGTATTGTTCCATGTAGACCTTAAATCCAACGTTGCCACTGACAACCTACCCCTTCAGTAACAATACAGTATCCGCCATGCACATTGTAAGATCATTCACCTTCTGAACAAAAGCTATGTCTGCATACATCAGAGCGTTTGGCAGCAGGTAATGCTTGTCTGACCTTTCATATAAAACATGTTTGATGAAGCAAAGCACGATAGCATGTGTTCTTTCATACTTATCAAATACATTTATCACCTTATTGTTTGCTACGTGTCGTGTCGGTAGAATGCCAGGTTTTTAGAATGGTTTGTATTACCAGGGTCAGATCCAGGAAGGTTCGGGGCGAATGCCCACTATTTTTTGTTGTTTTTTGTTGACCCTTAACAAAATATCACTTTTTAATCCAGTCATACAAGAAATGGCTATTCGAAATCCTTAATTTCTTCCGATTCATGGTATATGATTATGATGCAATTTTTTTTTATATTATGACAAACTAGATTAATGAAAAAAAAGACACAAACAAAATCACAGACAAATAAAAGAAAGGGAAAAGAAGACAAATCTAAATAAATAAAAATAAATAATAAAAAAGAAGCAGAAATATAAATATAGATATAATCAACATTATAAATATTACCATTGATCTTAATTCGCAAAACAATGTACACAAAAATGACAACCCTAGGAAGATGTGAACCAGTTCCACCAAGTTCATAGGTTTTGGACACAAGTTTTTTTCCCCGATGACCTAACTAACAAACTTCATATGTTGTGAGGTTTGTATCGTTCTGTATCTGCTCTATACCTACAATTTGTCGGCGTTTTCTTTAGACCACGATTCATCAACATTATTTGCAATTTTGATTAACGTTTCCCGTTTAGACTCGGAGGTATAGAGATTATAAAGAACGATAAATACCGTAACATGAAGTTTGTTAGTTAGGTCATCGGAAATAACACTTGCGTCCGAATCCTATGAACCTGGTGGAACTGGTTCGAATCTTCCTAGGTGTGCAGTGTCTGCATTATTTGCGAATTAAATTCAAAGTTCATATTTTTATTTTTATTATATCTAAATCACAGGTTACATTTATTTACATTGTTTGCTTTTTTTTATTTATGTTTTAATTTATTTAGATTTATCTCTTTCTTTTTATTCAATTTGTTGTCTGTGATTTATTTTGTGTGCCTTCTCTTTTTCATATTCATTTTTCTTGTTCATCATAATTATGTAACATGAATTGGAAGAAATTAAGGATATCAATAGCCTTCCTGGATCCGACCCTGGTAATACAAACCATGTACTAAAAACCTTGCATTCTATACCGACTCGACACGTAGCAAACACTCAGGTGATATTTGTTAAGTATGAAAGAACACATGCTCAAACATGCTTTCTATGGAAGGTCAGACAAGCATTACCTGTTGTCAAGCGCTGTGATGCATGCAGAAAAATCCTTTGTTCAGAAGGTGAAAGATCTTACAATGTACATGCCAGATATCTTTACCTAAGGGGTAGGTTGTCAGTGGCAACGTCGAATTTAACGTATGCATAGAACAATAAGACTTTGTGTTGTACCAACAAATCTTATAATACCGATACAAACACCCTCATTTATCTTTTTCCTGAGTCTTGAAAACGAACAACTGGAAACCATTGTATTAAAACAATGAACACACAGACATCGATAGGCACACCAGAGAATGAATTAATGTAGTCCAGAGATGAGAGAGGTGTAGGGTGGTAAACCTTTACCTGACAAGGGGGGGGGGGGGGGGGGGGCATGAGCGTTGATAGTATATTGATTGAACGCTATAGTTATACTGTGAATAGATTATCTGCATTTCAGATATCCATACCTTCATTACAAGTTGTCATCTCATGATCGTTCCTGTGAATCGATTCATCTTAATTTTTACTAACAACGGGGACAGGAGCTTCGTGGGGGTGGGATCCCCTGTACACTCCCCATATCAAACACAGTCACATACATTGGCGTAGAGACTTACGTAATACCTATTCATCGGGGGGGGGGGGGGAAATTAATAGATCATCCCCCCTGTTGAATGGGTATCAATGACAGATCTACGCCCGTGGTCACATACAAATAACAACACATTGTTTGATATTTTTAGGCGGCGTTTTCATGAGATTCACCTTAATTATTATTCTCATGAATATTCAATTATTCATGACCATAATTTGCATTCTTGAATAATGTCTCCAGTTCGGTGTTTGAGAGCGCTCTTTAAACACAAGAGATCGATAGGTGCTTCACAGCGGGTTTCTACAGGTATTTGTATATATTTATTCGATAAGACGTGTAAGTTCGCTAAGGAAGAATAAATCGCGAGGGGTGTTAGTGTTTAATTATCATGTAGACCAATGTTTGCTTTATATTTTAATTGTTTTATTCTGAATTTAGAATTACATTTTTGTAAAGCTGTTGCATAATGTTAACCTAATTATACGAATCAGAGCCGTAAATACACAAATAGTTATCACTAATACCAATCGTATTGTCATGTATGTTTCAGTAACTGAATCATTCGGCATAATTGTATAATTTTCAGATTAATTAACAAATTGTGCGCATAGGTCCTAAATAAATGTTTGGAAATGTATATGATTTGTACATCGTATTCACTTCAATGCCGTTTTCCCTACCAGAAAGAACACAGTGTGGACCAAAGTGTAACATTGGGGCGTTTTCACAGTGAGAAAACCAACTCACACTGTTAAATTTATAATTTACATAATTGTGAACGCTGGCAATTTCACACTGTGGCGACAGTGCGCTCACAGTGTGGTCATAGTGTGGTCACAGTGTGATTTGGTTTTCACACTGTGAAAAAAATTCAATTTAACACTGTGGTCCACTGTGGTTCCGTTAGGGTTAGGTGGCATGTGTATCAGAAAGGCTGTATGTAACAGTCAGTGGTGCGCTTGTATGTAAGAATTTATTCATAAATTATGCTTAGTTGTTTTGTGGATGAACATGCTCTTTGTGTGCGTGTGCATGTGAGTGCCTGTTTCTGCGTATGTGTGTGCATGTGTGTGTTTGTGTATGCTTGTGCGTGCGTGCGTGATATATATTGTGTGTGTGTGTGTGTGTGTGTGTGTGTGTGTGTGTGTGTGTGTGTGTGTGTGTGTATTATTGTAAAGCGAAAGGTGGTGTGAGGGCACTGATGCACGGTCATGAACGGTCATGAAAGACTTCTTAAAAAGGGACCACTCTGGGATGCAAATAATGCAGATTAATGGTATCTGGTCCCAATAATTGTACATCCATGGTCAATTTGTTTATTTTGTTTCATTGAGTATTGTTATTGGGTGGTATTTTGAAGGAGGGGCTATTTTCATTGGAAAGATTTAGGTCGGCATATACGTAGATAAGGTGTTTAATCTGTTTATATGCAAAATAATGCTTTGGTATGAAGAATGTATAGTTGATGTTTATATTAAAAGGCCTGGCAACATTAGGTAATTTTAGGTGAAATTTTTCACTGAAAGAGTTAAGCCCAGGTGAATTAGTGGCTTTATTTAGAGGATTCGAGATCTTTAAGGTATACATGGTATATGCCATGTTAAAGGAATGTGTGGACTATTGTAGTAGTTGTTTACTCTGATGTATAGCAGGTGCGTGCATCATCATTACTTTGAACGCGCATTGTTTGCATTCATTGCTGAGGAGGTTTATTATTAATTGATGATAAGTGCATGCATTTCCCTATGCACATCATCGGTAAGGTATTTTGTTTGTCTTTCTTTTGAAATGTAATGGGCTTAAAAGGCAGCTCTTGAATTGAAAGAAAAGGGCAAAGATTAGTCAAAGAGTAAATGTTTTTTTTTTTTTTTTTTTTAAGGTAGAGTCATACTAGGATAATGGGCCGTATGCATAAAGACAAGCAATTGCTTATAAGCAATTGCTTTAAGCACAAGCAAGAGCTTGTCAAGCAAAATATCAAGTTCAAGCAATTGCTTGAATTCATATGCACAGGCTTTTGCTTGTGCTCAAACCTTTTGCTTGCACTGCCAAGCATTTGCTTACGTGTTGGACAAAGGATCGTTACGGTTGTGCGAACATCGCACTGCGGGACAACAATGCTTCGTGCCCGACCTGGCGGTAGTATTTTTTTCTTACGCAAATAGCGAAGAAACAGCACAGAGCATCATAGTCCGGCAGCCAAACCCTGATTTTTGGCCTAACCTTGTTTTGATGAAGTAAGTTTTTTTTTCAGTGGATTCCGATTGTCTAGGTATCTACTTTGAACAAGCAAAAAACTGGAGCTCTGTCACCCTTGAGCAATTTGAGATATAAGCAAAAAAAAATGGCCGCCAAAATAGCCTATTTTGAGTAAAATTTGAATTATTTCATAATACATTATGAAATATTGGCACTATAGTGTGCTTGTACTTCACAAAGACCATTGTTAACACATTTCTGATGAACATACATGAACATAGACATAATTTGAATATTTTCCATTTAATTTTTTGCTAATTTGCATATTCAAATTGGCAGAAAAATACAAAATGGCCGCCAAGCAGCCTATTTTGAGTAAAATTTGAATTATTTCATGATACATTACGAAATATTGGCAGAGTAGTGTGTTTGTACTTCACAAAGACCATTGTCAACACATTCCTCATGATCATACATGAACAATCACATAGTTTGAATATTTTCCATTTAATTTTTTGCTAATTTGCATATTCAAAACGGCGAAAAAAAGAAACAAAATGGCCGCCAAATAGCCTATTTTGAGTAAAATTTGAATCATTTCATAATACATTACAAAATATTGGCAGAATAGGGTGCTTGTAATTCACGAAGACCATTGTGAACACATTTCTGATGAACATACATGAACATAGACATAATTTGAATATTTTCCATTTTATTTTTTGCTAATTTGCATATTCAAAATGGCAGAAAAATACAAAATGGCCGCCAAATAGCCTATTTTGAGTAAAATTTGAATCATTTCATATTACATTACAAACTATTGGCAGAGTAGGGTGCTTGTAATTCACGAAGACCATTGTCAACACATTCCTGGTGATCGTACATGAACATAAACATAATTTGAATATTTTTCATTAAATTTGTTGTTAATTTGCATATTCAAAATGGCGGATAAAAACAAAATGGCCGCCTAATAGCCTTTTTTGAGTAAAATTTGAATTATTTCATAACTACATTATGAAATATTGTCAGAGTGGTGTGCTTGGTATTCACGAATCCATTGTCAACACATTCCTGATGAACATAGACATAATTTGAATATTACCAATTTAATTTTTTGCTAATTTGCATATTCAAAATGGCGGATTCAAAACAAAATGGCTGCCAAAATAGCCTATTTTTTAGTAAAATTTGAATTATTTCATAATACATTATTAAATATTGGCAGAATAGTGTGCTTGTAATTCATGAAGACCATTGTCATTGATCTCATTCCTGATGACCATACATGAACATAAATATAATTTGAATATTATCCATTTTATTTTTTGCTAATTTGCATATTCAAAATGGCGGACAATATACAAAATGGCCACCAAAATAGCCTAGTTTGAGTACAATTTGAATGATTTCATAATACATTAAGAAATATTGGCAGAGTAGTGTGCTTGTAATTCACGAAGACCATTGTCATTGATCTCATTCCTGATGACCATACATGAACATAGATATAATTTGAATATTATCCATTTTATTTTTTGCTAATTTGCATATTCAAAATGGCGGACAATAGACAAAATGGCAACCAAGCAAAATAGCCTATTTTTAGTAAAATTTGAATTATTTCATAATACATTATCAAATATTGGCAGAGAGCTAATGAGTGTGACATCGGGTTCTTGACAGATGTTGTGCAGTGAGATAACTGTCCTGAATTCAATGGATATGATACGCATTTGTGTCGCAATCCAGGAAAAGCCACACAACCCAAAACTAAAGCAGTGTATCTACCATTGATTGATATGCCCCCAGCCCATCCAGACACGATCATGACAGTCATGACCAAAGCACAGCAGTTAACAGAGAAAACATGTCAAGGTTTCACTGTCTTCACACCAGATCAACAAACTGTATATTGTTGCAGAGGGTTACAACGGGCATATCCAAACCTATTTCTTTAGGTCATTCCACGATTAGGGGGTATGCATATGCTGATGAAATTTCCTATGAACATGACAGCCATGTGCATGAGGAGGTAGCGACATTGTTGTGCAGGGACACCTGAATTATCACAGCGTTCTCATGACAACGCTTGAGGACCTTGCAAAGAGAAGTCGCACAACAAAGATGTGGGTCGACAACCTAATCAAGCACTATATTCAAACCAGTTTTGATAATGATGCTGTATGTACAGGCTGATCAGCCCGTACATACAGCATCATTATCAAAACTGGTTTGACGAGAAGGTGATTGGCTACGACACCCGGATGCAGTGAAGCTCATGATGCCCTACTTCTTCTTCTTCTTGCGTATGAGGCAGCACAGCTTCTACGCAACATCGCGCAAGTTTTGTAGCCAGTGAACAGTCCCAGCTAGCCACCTGACGTTGGGCCGATGTCGGAATTTGGTTGCCGGATGTCGGCATATCGCCGTTGGCTCGAGGTTAAAATGTCCGCCAGCCCAACATCGTCACGACGTCATTTTTGTGATATATTGGCATAAGGTCATTTTCCGACAATGGCCCAACATCATGTCATGAGATGATGTTGGGCCATTGTCGGAAAATGACGTTATGCCAATATATCACAAAAGTGACGTCGTGACGATGTTGGGCTGGCGGACATTTTAACCTCGAGCCAACGGCGATATGCCGACATCCGGCAACCAAATTCCGACATCGGCCCAACGTCAGGTGGCTAGCTGGGGTGTCGGGGTCCAAGTTGTTTAAGTCCGGGTTTGGGTGGCCGGGTAGGCGAAGGGTGTGGCACTCTTCAATGATGTGGGAGGCTTTCTGCTCGGGTGCTCCACATGTGCAAGCCGGAGAAGGTCTGAGTCCCCAGCGGTGCATGTTGTCATTAAATCTGCCGACCCCTCTGCGGAGCCTGTTGAGAGTTACCCAATCCTTTCGGGGTAAGTCCGCACCTGGTGAAAGTTTAGTGTTTTGAGTCACCGTGAATTGAGGGGGTCTGGCGGTCTGCTGCCAGCTGTCCTTCCATACAGTGAGGATGTTGTGGGTGCCTTCCCGCAGGGTGTCAGTATGGCGGCAAAACGGTCTGCGTGAGCGTAGGCGTTGGCGGCCCGGTTGTATATCCTGGGTGGTCTGGTGTAGAGGGTGAGTGCGGTCTTGGAGTGTTTTGCAATACCAGCGAGCACTGTCAAGAGGTCAGTTGGTGTTGGTCTGAGGCATCCTGTGATGATCCCCATGGCCTCGTTTAGGGTGGTGTCCAGTTTGGGTGTGTGTGAGCTTCGGCACCATGCAGGGGCGGCATACTCCGCAGCACTGTAGACTAGTGCGTGGGCGCCAGTACGAAGTGTGGGAGTTTATGCACCCCAGGTGGTGTACGCAAGGCGGCGGAGTAAGTTGTTCCTAGAGGAGGCTTTGGCTCGGAGTGAGTCGAGGTGTGGTTTGAAGGTCAGCTGTCTGTCTAGCTTTATTCCAAGGTATGGTGGGGTGGGGGTGCAGGGAAGTGGGTTCCCGTTGACTTTGACTGTGGGCTGGCGATTTGCTTATTTGGTGTTGAGGTGGAAGGCAGTTGCGGTTGTTTTTGCAGCGCTCAGATTCAGATTCCAGGTCTTCAGGTAGTTCGTGATCTTGGCCATGTCGGATGTTAAGGCGTCCTCATCTTTTGACCAGTCTTTGTCCGAGTGGAAGAGAGCGAGGTCGTCTGCATAGCCGTACTGTCGTGCGGCAGTCTTGGGCATGTCACTGATGTAGATTTTGAAGAGCGACGAGGGAAGAGGGGACGACTGGACCGTCCGTTGCTGGTCTTCAGGACAAAGCTGCGATTAGATAAGATGCTGGAGATGAATCCTAGTAGGTGGCGGTCTGGGACTATCTGAGGAGCTTCAGGGTGAGGCCCTGGTGCCACACAGTGTTGTAGGCTCCAGTTAGGTCTACCAGGACGGCGTCAGCCTTGTGTCCTCTCCCAAAGCTGCTCTCGATGTCGTTGGTGAGCAAGACTACTCGTTGGACGGTGCTGCGTCCTCGGCGGAAACCTGCTTGCTCGTCCGGAAGTTGCGGATCGACGATTGGTTCCAGCCGGGCTAGGAGTCTTTCGAGTAGCTTAAAGGGGATGCAGAGGAGAGAGATTGGTCTGTTATTCTTGGGGTTGTCCAAGGGCTTGTTTGGCTTGGGTAAGGCGATGATGGTTGCTTTGCGCCATATCTTGGGGATGGACTGGTGGGTGAGGCAGGTTGAGAAAAATAGGCGGAGCCATTCCAGGTATTTTGGTCCGCAGTGCAGAAGAAACTTAAGTGTTTGATGGCAGTGGCGATCTCATCGGGAGAAAAGGGTGATAATAATATATCGCACTTATATAGCGCCTAATGCAGAACAGCCTCTAAGCGCATTATTACCCCTGGTCATATGGTACAGTTCAGACCTGCACAATTATCTTGTACACATTCTCAACTCCCCGGGGAGCATACTATCGGCGGGCAACCCTATAGGTGCACCAAGCTAATTTCCACCAGACCAGGTACCAATTTATACACCTGGGTAGAGAGCAGCAATGTGGATAAAACGCCTTGCTGAAGGACAAACGGAGTGAGCAGGGTTCGAACTCAGGGTTTCATGATCAGAAAGCACGCGCTCTACCGATCTTGCCACACCACTTCCACAGGAGTCCATCTACGATGACAGGAGTCCATCTACTCCTGGGGCCTGCCAGAGTTTGGAGGTTTCTTGTTTGATATGGCGAGTATGGTTCTTATCTGCGTCTTTGAAGCAACCGTTCTCGAGGAGCTGTTCTGCGATTGAGTTAGCGGTCACGGGGCATTGTTTTGGCTTGGGACTTTTGCCAGTGAGGTGATTGGCGTTTTCCAGCCCAGTCTGCTGGAGTGGGTGAAGTCAATTAATTGGACTGTCTCATCCTATCTCTCTCTGCGTTTGTTGTCTAGGCAGGCGTTTAGAAGGGTTGCCTTAGAGGCTGCTTCATCGTCGCGTTCGGCCTCGAGGAAGTCGTTGTAGAGGTTGTTACATTCATCGTCCCAATTAAAATTTTAACTGGAATTTCGTCCTGGGACTTCACCTCTTCCATCTCAGAAACTGACTCTGACAGTCACACAAAACAAGAAACAGATGATAAACATTAGTTGACAACATCTGCAAAGCGATGCAGGTTTCATCACAAAACACAAGCTTGTGATCACCAGCCAATATGAAACTCCTGTTGTCCAGATGGTTTTCCAATCCAACGGCACGATATGGCCACATCTCATGGGGAGGCTGATGTGATTATTGTGCAGGCAGTCCAGCAGGCTATCATGCTGGCAGATGAAGGCAGATCCATCAGGTTGCTTGCAGACGACACAGATGTGTATGCTCTTCATTTATACCAAAAGCCAGGCCTTTGGTCACCCTTGATAATCGAGTCGCCAATCAAAGACATTGATTTATATGCCACAGTGGACAGAAACAGAGACATATAATCCCTTCTATGTTAGCAGGTCACGCACTGATAGGTTGTGATACTGTTGGTGCACATTTTGGAGTTGGCAAAGGAACTTTACTAAAAGTGCTGCGGCAGAAAAATGGGTTCCTTTTGCCATCGATTGGAAACATGGATGCAGATATGGCCGACGCGATGAAAGATGCAACATCACTCATTACATCATGCTATGGACAATCTAAGGCTACGACAATGTCACCTGGCGTACTGGTGGGGGGGGGGGGGGGGGGGGGGGGGCACTTGCCCCCCCCCCCCCCCCAAAAAAAATAAATTCAAATCATGGCTTTTATCTAAATCGATAACATTGATTGAAAGAAAAGAGTCTTTCTGTAGACAAGAAAAGACAGATTTTACTTCATGTCAAGTCAAATTTTCCTTCCCAAGTATGCACTAGATTGCATCATTTCAATGAAAAACACTGCAAAAACACCTTTACCGTGCACCCACCAACCATCACACCCTCCCATCACCTTTCCCTCTCTCGGTTTTCATTTTGCTCCCTCGGAAATCGGTCTTGTATACGTCTGGAAAACAAGGTTCATGTTGCTATGTCATAAAATAATGCTTTTGATGCACTGTTTGAACTGAATATGTCACTTTGAGAATAGTACATGTATTCCAGGGGTGCATTTTTGTTTTTCTTCATGAACCAATCATAATCTCTTCTGGTTATGACAATGATGACACACTAACGCACATTATACTACATGTCGTCAAGACAGAACTTCCTTTCCAGGTATGCACCAGATTGCACAGTTTCAAGTCAAAAAATGCAAAAGTTCCCTACCGTGGCAGGGGGGACACCCCACTCCCACACCCTCCCCCACACTCTGCCAATATTTCGTAATGTATTATGAAATCATTCAAATGTTAGTCAAAATAGGCTATTTTGCTTGGTTGCCATTTTGTCTTTTGTCCGCCATTTTAAATATGCAAATTAGCCAAAAATAAAATGTATAATATTCAAATCATGTCTATGTTCATGTATGATCATCAGCAATGTATTAACAATTGTCTTTCTTGAATTACAAGCATCCTACTCTGCCAATATTTCGTAATGTATTATGAAATAATACAAATTCTACTCCAAATAGGCTATTTGGCGGCCATTTTGTTTCTTATCCGCCATTTTGAATATGCAAATTAGCAAAAAATTAAATGGAAAATATTCAAATTATGTCTCTGTTCATCAGGAATGTGTTGACAATGGTCTTTGTGAATCACAAGCACACAACTCTGACAATATTTCATAATGTATTATGAAATCATTCAAATTTCACTCAAAATAGGCTATTTTGGCGGCCATTTTGTCTTTTTTCCGCCATTTTGAATATGCAAATTAGCCACAAATAAAATGGATAATATTAAAATCATGTCTATGTTCATGTATGATCATCAGGAATGTATTAACAATGGTATTCGTGAATTACAATCATCCTACTCTGCCAATATTTCGTAATGTATTATGAAATAATTCAAAATAGGCTATTTGGCGGCCATTTTGTTTTTATCCGCCATTTTGAGTATGCAAATTAGCAAAAAATTAAATGAAAAATATTAAAATTATGTCTATGTTCATGTATGATGATCAGGAATGTCTTGACAATGGTCTTCGTGAAGTACAAGCACACTACTCTGCTGATATTTCGTAATGTATTATGAAATAGTCCAAATTTTACTCAAAATAGGCTATTTTGGCGGCCATTTTGTTTTTTGCCATATCTTAAATTGCTCAACACTGACCTAGTTCCAGTTTTCTGTTTGGTCATCAGCAATGCCTAATGAAAGAGAATCCATCAAAAAAAAAACTTACTCCAACAAAACGAGGTATAGCTCCTTGGCTGCCGGACTATCAGGGGGGTTTCTGTGCAGATCGATGGACAACAATTGCCGTAAAAAGTCTAAAATAACAGGAAATTGATTAAATATGAAATCACAACATAATCTCTGAAATAAGGAGCTTGTAATCATCCTGAAACGGTATGAAAATTTGATCCTTAAACGCGAATGCCCTGAGTAAGCAAGAGCTCAAGCTGGTCCGGAGGTGCTTGAAAAAACGCAAGCAATTGCTTATCAAGACAAGTAAAAGGTTCGTTTTATGCATACGGTTTTAAAGGCCAAGTTGAGTTTTGGTAATTTCCAAAGTGCCCCCCCAACATGGATTGTAACGGATTTGGTTGATTTCAATTCCATATGAAAGATCATCGAAAAAAACATGGGAAATAATAATAATTTCCATTCAAATGCTCTAATTGTTGTGAAATTTGCTTTCAAAATATCATATAAAAGTGGTTGACGCCCGGGTATCACTTTTTAGAACCGCTAGTGCGAGGCACTAGCGTTCTATGTTCTCCTAATAAAAGACTGAAACCAAATATTTGTGTGCACGCTAATTGTGCTTAAAACTATACATATGATACGGTACTTACCAGCAATTTACTCTCCAATATGTGATCCAACTACCGGGTGGATTAAGATTATGATTTTTCCTTCCATTCCGCAAAAAATCAGTGATATATGCGCCTCATGGACCAGTCTCTCCGTGTGTTAGCGCGACTGTGAACGAAAGGCGAACGAATGCGAATGGGGCTTGCGGGTTGCGTCAACGGCAGTGTTGGAGTCATACTTCTATGGTTGCGATACATAATATACACGTACTACTACTGTATAGTATTACCAAAGATCCTACATCTTTGGTATTACCGCACACAGTGACTGCACTACAGTCCCGTATTACCGCACACTGCACTATACAGTCCCGTATTAGGACCTACAACGCTAGTGCTTCGCGCCGAGTTAATTTGACACTTCGAGTTGTAACGGCTCTTTTTGAATGATAACAGGGGTTTTACTTTGTCGTTTGTAATTGTGCATACTTTTCGAGCATGGTGAAGTTATAACTATTAGTTTGTATCGTAATCGTGCAGGTTTTGGTTACTAAAGTTAAGTTTGACCAATACTCAACTATCCCTTTAAGCAATTGCTTGTTTGGTAAGCATTTGCTTACGAGCCGTAAGCAATTGCTTGTGCTTGTAAGCAAAAGCTTTTGCTTACAAGCAATTGCTTGTTTGTGTGCATACCGATTTAAGCAAAAGGCTAGCACAAGCAATTGCTTGTTTTTATGCATACAGCCCAATATTGAGGGAACATTGGGCCGTATGCATAAAGACAAGCAATTGCTTTTAAGCAATTGCTTTAAGCACAAGCAAGAGCTTGTCAAGCAAAAGATCAAGTTCAAGCAATTGCTTGAATTCATATGCACAGGCTTTTGCTTGTGCTCAAACCTTTTGCTTGCACTGCCAAGCATTTGCTTACGTGTTGGACAAAGGATCGTTACGGTTGTGCGAACATCGCACTGCAGGACAACAATGCTTCGTGCCCGACCTGGCGTAGTATTTTTTTCTTACGCAAATAGCGAAGAAACATCACAGAGCAACAGGGGGGTTTCTGTGCAGATCGATGGACAAAAATTGCCGTAAAAAGTCTAAAATAACAGGAATTTGATTAAATATGAAATCACAACATAATCTCTGAAATAAGGAGCTTGTAATCATCCTGAAAGGGTATGAAAATTTGATCCTTAAACGCGAATGCCCTGAGTAAGCAAGAGCTCAAGCTGGTCCGGGGGTGCTTGAAAAAAACGCAAGCAATTGCTTATCAAGACAAGTAAAAGGTTCGTTTTATGCATACGGTTTTAAGCAATTGCTTGTTTGGTAAGCATTTGCTTACAAGCCGTAAGCAATTGCTTGTGCTTGTAAGCAAAAGCTTTTGCTTACAAGCAATTGCTTGTTTGTGTGCATACCGATTCAAGCAAAAGGCTAGCACAAGCAATTGCTTGTTTTTATGCATACGGCCCATTGTCTTGATATGAGGAAGTGTGAGAGGGGAGCTTGACGGAGTAGGCCTACTTCCGGATTTTTTATTTTTGTTTGTTTTTGATGTTAGTTCTCGATGGTGGACAGGGTTGGGTGGGGAAGGGTGCGTGTGTGTTGTGTACGTGTTGGGGTCTGCTCACAGTCACTGGGCCGTATGCATAAAAACAAGCAATTGCTTGTGCTAGCCTTTTGCTTGAATCGGTATGCACACAAACAAGCAATTGCTTTTGTTGGACATTGTGGCATGAAATACACTTTTATTATCTTATTTACACCCCTTTGGCATGATTGGGGAGAGAGATAGAATGTAAAGACGAAGAAAGATAAATCGTAGGTTCGTATGGGTGGATGTGTGTTTTTGTATGTGTGCGTGTGCGCGTGTGTGTGTGTGTGTGTGTGTGTGTGTGTGTGCGTGTGTGTGTGTGTGTGTGTGTGCGTGTGTGTACGTGTGTGTGTTTTTTTTGTATGTAATTATTATACTAGTAAAATGGATTTGAGGAATATACCGCCATTTTATATTGAAATTTTAAAAGTTTGGCAAGAAATGAAGAAATGTAGATTTTATGAAGAAAAATGTAATCCTATTATATACAATAATATGGATATATGTGTAAGAAATAAAATGATTTATGATGAAGAACTGTTTAAGAAGGGAATGTGTATGGTAAGTGATATCATGGAAAATGGGCATATGAAACTTAATAGTTATTTTTGGAATATGGGAATTAAAGGAAAAGGTTTGTTAAAAATATATGACATATGTGTAGTAATGTCAGATAAATATAAGGAGGGAAACTTTATGGATATAGATATTTCTAAATATGATATTGCTTTAAAATTGGTAGAGAATGTTGAATCTTTGTTTGATTTGAAACATATGAACACTTATTTTTAAATTGTCAAACAGTTAATAAGTATTGGGAAGAAGTAATAGGGCATTTACATTTATTTGAAATTGATTTGAGGTTATGGGTCGATATATTTCTGGGGCTGTCAGGGAAATCCTCAAGGATAAATGTATGCAATTCTATAATTTTTTTTATTGAAACGTATTATTTTCTCTGCAAGGTCACAAGGAATAATTCCATCTTTAGAATGTACAGTAAAATCGATTATTGATTATAGAGAAAAGGAAAAGAAAATAGCTATTAAGAGAGGTAAATTAGGCGTCCATTTGCAGAAGTGGGACGAGTTAAATAATGTTTGGCCTTGAATGTGGAAGTGTTATTTTATTTATTTATTTTTGTTTCATTTGTTTTATTTTTTTATCTTGATAAGGTTTCCCCTCTCATATTTAATTTCCAGGGAAGGACATGGAACGTTAATTTTGTTTTCCTCGTCTCAACGTCCCTCTATAAGTTTTGCTTGATTTTAGATTGATGGACTGTTCTTTAAAAAAAAATAAATAAATGGCAAACAGGTGCCGATACTGTTTTGGTGCAGGCGCGGTGATGCGTTTCGGGAGGCGGGGTGCGTTGGGGGCGGGCATTGTTCACAAACAATGCCCCTTCCACCCAATGCACGTGTTTTCTGAGCCTATTGTCGTGCCTGGTGTGTTGCGTTGCGGGCGTCAGAGCAAATCACCATCTGTGTGTATGTGTGTGTGTGTGTGTGTTGATGTGTGCATGTATGTGGGGGGGGGGGAGGTAGGGTGGTAGGGGCAGGGGGCGTATCAAGTTAATTGTAAATTGGTTTCCTTTTCCTCGACCTTACGCAATTAACTGTAGCTTTTAAGTATCGTTTTTTGTTTTGTATTGAATGCACTGTTTATTATGTTTGCTCAAGACTTATGATACTTATATTTATATGTTATTTGTGTAAGATTCATTACATGTATGATGTTTATATATTATTATTATTATTTTGTTGTTGTTGTGCATTGATACTATGTAATTATCTTGCTAATGTAGAAGTCTTGTTAATTTGCATTAACAAGAGGAAGAGGAAAGGAAGAAAATAAAGTGATTGCATTGCAGAATTTGAGCTTGTAATATTAAAAAAATATATTTATTTAAATATGTCTTTTGTAAATATTCTTGTTTTGTTGTTTTAATGGAATGTCAGCGGATTTCCGGGGCAGGGGTGGGGGGGGGGGGGGGGGGGGGGTTGTGAGAAGTAGCATGTCTACTTCTTTTTTTAATTTTTTGTTAAGTCTCCATTGTGCTTATTTTTTGTGAATTACACTTTATTTGTACATGTACAATTGTTATGTTATGTTAATTTGGAGAAATAAAAATCAATTTTAAAAAAAAGTGTGTGTGTTTGTGTGTGTGTGTGTGTGTGTGTGTGTGTGCGTGTGTGTGTGTGTGTGTGTGTGTGTGTGTGTGTGTGTGTGTGTGTGTGTGTGTGTGTGTGTGTGTGTGTGTTTGCGCATGTATAATTCATACGATGGAGAGTCGTAAATTTAAAAGGAAATTCTAGTTATAATCATATGAGGAAATATATTCGCATGAAAACGTTTAAATGTATAAGCTCTCGTATTGATATTTTCAATACATAAACATAATAATTATGTTTAGCTATCGGCATGTTATTAGTCAATGACTTCCTGCCACGATACCTTCCATACGCTAGATACAAATACACTCGTCCTTATTTCCTTCTATGCATTACTTATGTTTTATCTTCTAAATGTTATTTTGTTTATTTGACATTTAGCTCAATGAGTGTACTTTGTATTTGTTGTTTGTATCTGCATATGGAAAAATATATTGAAACATGATACTTGAATAATTGGACGACCAAGCGGTCAAAGGTCTCAATAGTTATCGTGAGTTTAAAGGAACACTCAACACAGTTATTAGTTTCGTTTAGACAAAGTCACCTTGCCGATATTTATTTGTTTTATTTGTCGTTACATTTACAAAGAAATCCCGCTCCATGAGCTGTTACAGTATATCTAAGCCCCCGTTTACAGTGAACAAAAGGCCGGGCCGAGACGCGTCTCGGCCCGGCCTTTTTTCACTGTAAATGCTCAAAAGGCCAAATGCGGGGCCAAAAGTGGCCGCGCATTTGGCCCCGCTCTGGAGGTAGTCTCGGCCGCGGCCGAGACGCGTCTCGGCCCCGCTTTTTCTCACTGTAAACGCACGCAGGGCCAAATGCGGTACCAAATTGGGAAAACAATTCATTGCAAATAACGCGCCTTTGTTCTGTGACCCCGGCGTGCCTCCAAAATAATGGTTTGTTTACATGCAGAGCGCCACTACGACAAGATATTGAAAGGGCGGCCGGGCCGCGAGGGCCGAGACCGCCACTGTAAACGCACCAAAATTGGGGGCCGAGTACCGCAATTTAAGCAGGGCCGAGACCCGTCTCGGCCCGGCCCTGCACTGTAAACGGGGTCTTAGTGCTAGAAATTACACTATTTACCCACGTGCTCAAGAGATAATCTCACATGCATAAAACCATCTCAAATAATGACATGTTGACAATAATGTTATCATATAAACGTTGTATTTGAATTAGACAATAGTACTGGAACTCTGGAAGACGTAATGTTTGATGGATTATGATACATCATATACGAATGTACAAACGAGAATTCGACTACAAATATGAAAATTCGCTTATGACATGTGATATCATACTGTAAAGACATGTTACGGTTCTTATTTTTGACGGATATAACTTTTCATTATAGTTTATACTTTTTACCATTAGCAATGCGGACACAATTTAGTACGTGTTATGGGTAAAACTTATAAATCTAAACTTATACTCTATAATAGAGCTCAACTATTGCCACGGTTGCAAACAGGCGATTTAAATCAAATAGCAGTATTTGGAAACGCCCCCGACATGCAAAAAAAAAATCATAATTACACGCATTTCTAACCGATAATACAAGTCGAAAGCAAACACGAGAGATCTGCATTGATATTGAAAAGTTGAGCAATACAATTTTGTTTTTAAATATATCACTTACGTTTCAAATCATCCGCGTAGGAACAATATTTACGCTTTCGATAAATTCCCCAAAGCCGATTGTTTGGTTTAATTAACATTTAATTGTACGATCAATTCCACACTTAGATATTATGTGCATTCAAGTACAAATCAACATTTACGATTCTGTTTATTACCCTTTCATTCAGATGACTAATTATTCGCTGTTCACTTATTCATAATTTGTATACGGTAAACACTGATACATTATTATGATATAAGATAAATCAAAACTATATCTAAACTGTTGTTTCGCAAATGCGCGGTCTTGAGGGTAATATGGAATGAAACCTATTCAATAATAAGTTTTAATGCAGCATTGTAAATCTAAACGACCAAATTCTCCTGATTAAATAAACGAGACATAATTAATCATAACTTGAATTTGTGATGTCTTATAGACAAATTATTTGAATCGAATTTACTTCCCACATTTATAACTGAATTATATATCGTAAAAGTAAAACTAAATGTATGATAGAAAAACGAAAAAAAGTACAAACCTATACAAATATATATTTGACAACAATAACAATGAACTATAATTATAATATAATGAAACATTTTCACCACGCATGTGACGCAAGTTAGAAAACAAAAGCCTTATAATAACCAATCGTTGCTTTTATGATCAAGCTGTATAAAAATAAGCCAAAGATGATATGTTTTAGCTATAAATATCAAAAGTAAATAAATTCATATTCATACAAGACACTTTAACAACGAAAATGGTATACGTTGAATGAAATATATATTTATACTAGTACAACTTGAACATAACTAACTCATGCATTGTATCACTCCTACAGCGGTGTCCATCAGGTTCAAGACCAACAATTTGATTTGTTAGCCCAACATAATGAACAGCTGTTCTGGAGTCACAATGTGCTTAATATATGTGTAATATACTTACATATTAAAACATCTGCAAAATATATATTTTACCCAGTCATATAATACGACAATGAAAGATATACGGGTGGAAAGGGATCTATATTAACATTGTCCAAATCCACAAAACGTACATAGAACTCTAGCGGTTCCCTCATACCTTGTTGTATTCATAATACCAAAGTAAAAATGTAACATGTTTCAGTTTGTCGAATTTCCCTTTCATCGACACATATTTACGATTGAGGCGTTCGGATTGTATTTCATCCACATAGAAGTTATAACCGTGTACAAAGTCAGTGCTTAGAGCGAATAAATATAATTTTGCATTTTCGCTAATTACTCGGCCATATAACATCCATTTAACGTCACGGTGATATTTTCACACAATACTAAGTGGACATGTAAGATCACAAACATACACTAACA
>JBAMJV010006115.1:0-20109 GCA_037951105.1 Echinarachnius parma
TCTGTTCTGCGCATGTATGACGTAATGCCTTACGGTCGACTAATTTTTGGTGAACAGTTTTCGCGCGATGTATGGTCGGGTCACCTGACTCGACCGTAAACATTTTACGGTCCACTAACTCACGGTCCAGGATCGTAAGCACGCTAATGATGGTTTAGACGATTACTTCCGGGTTATGGTGAGGAAGAGGTCGAGGAAGGAGAGGCTCGACTACTTCCGAGGTATCGGGCACGTTCGTCTCATCGATTTGATATTGCCTGGACTCCGTGCTGTAGAAGCAGTTGTTGGTGCGATTTCCGAACTGCACGTCTCCGACCTGGCCAATGTTAAATTCTGATCGGGAATCTGTCATCGTAACGTAAACGTTGTTTGCAGTGATCGCAAAACCGGTGGTGCGATGTAGACCAGAAAATATGGGCGATGTGGTTGTTAGGTTTCCACTTTGGAGTTCGCCATTGCGCGATGGTGGAGGAATATATTCTACAGAGTTAGGGAGCGTATCGCATCTTGCGCGGGCAGCATGTAGAAGGCCGTGAGAGTCACTGTCCGCTTTCATTTCATTCCCTGCAGTCGCAGCTGCAGCAGGAATCGGCGTCGCGCATATTATATCTTTCTTTTCTGGTCTTCCTGATTCATTGCTCGCGCCACAAAGATCAGCCACGGGTACAATCTCGGTCGTTGGAGAAGAAAAGGGATTTCCAATCTCAGACCGACTGCTAGGCGCGTGAGGTATGGCTGGTAGTTTGTCCTTTGTTATAGCCGCCTCGAGCTCCTTACCATCAGCGTCAGTTGCAAGCTGGTTGCCGCTGTTATTCCTTTGGCGATCGTTGCTGATATGCTCGCTACTGCCACGCTGACGCTTCATCTGCAGTTGGTTATCCTCGTCAGGGTCTTCGTTCACCGATGCGCACGATTCACTGGCATCGCTTAGGCGCTCGCGTCTGCCAATCGGGAACCTAGCTATACGCTGGAGGTCGCTACCGGTCCCTAATTGGCGAACCTTGCTGATATGCCCGCTACTGCCACGCTGATGCTTCATATGCAGTTGGTTATCCTCGTCAGGGTCTTCGCTGGCCGATGCGTACGGCTCACTGGCAGTGCTTGGACGTCCAACTCTGCTACATCGCGGAGGTTGCTTCATCGGCTGCTGGTTAGCCTCGTCAGGGTCTTCCCTTACCGACTCGAATGGCTCACTGGGATTACTAATTGGAGATCCACGTTTACCATGTCCATGAGGGCGTTTCATCATCTTTCCCTGCAGCCGGTAAGGCCCATCAGGGTCTTCGCTCGCCGATGTGTCCCCTTCATCGACACTGCTCCTACCAAATCCACTCTCACTCGAACTTTGCTTGGTATCCCTACGCGCTCTCTCATGTTCATTGATCAGTTGAAAGATGCACTGCCCAGACTGGTTCTGACCAACGGGACTCGGGCTGCGTCGGTTGTTATGAGGGAGGAACACGTCATTTTCCCCCACGGTGCCAGGGAAGTTCGAAGTGGAATTTCGAGTGGCGATGGTGCTTGTAGAAGAGTTCGGTCGCAGTTTATTGAATTGGAACGGGTTAGGCACACGCTCTTCTGTACTACTATTTAGTCGCCCCTGCTCCGGTAAGGACCTTCTGTGTAAAGTGGAACATGAATATGACTCGGATTTAGAAGGGGAAAAAATGAACCATTATCTCTTATCAAACGTGCACACTAAGAAATAAAGGTTCAACTTTGCACCATTAAGCACCTTTGAGGGCGCAATTTCGCACCACAAAGTGGGGTCTGCACCCTATGGGAAGCACACATGGCACCTAAGGGCATGTAGGGTGCCAATATACCCCAATTTGGGGTGCAGAATTACACCCTTAAGGGTGCTGCTTCTGTGGTTGCGTTTTGGACCCTAACTGTATCCTAATTTCTTGGTGTGAAGAGGCACCATTCCAAGATTTGAATTCCTGTTCAGTAAAAGCATTAATTAAATGGTCCACCTTGGGATTATAAACCGTTCATGCATTTTAGTAAATCATTGATTGATTATTATTTAACAACACCAATAACATACGTAACCATCTCCCTAATATTATTTCAATAAATGTGGCCTAACATGAAGATTTTAAAATTCAGATAGACCATACCCCTGCCCAGGTAATGCTTGTAGGAATTCTCGAGTCATCAGGGCCCTGTTTAATAAAACCGTTTCCGACAGTTGTTGTAAGTGTCGAATTATAGTAACCACGATCATGACCATTGCAACAGGCATAATGCTCATGTTGATTGGTTGTTTCTTAGTAAGCGACACTAATTGGACTTGCAAGATTGTGCAAAATGATATGATTCGTTGCATTTGAATAATTATATCAATGTCCCGAATTCTCAGCAGTGACTCAACTCTACAGTCTCGGCTAAAGAGACAGGCAGGACACAATTACCTGCAACTCTTAAAACCATGTTGCACCTGTGAAAATGTGTCCTCATTATCAATAGAAGTCCCTCTGCACAGACATTTAGACAGTGTCTCTCGTATTGACATTCCAGTCATAGTATAACCTGTAACCGGGAATATTGCACCCGGGTTCAACCAGGATATTGCATACTGGTAACGGGTTATAATATCAGATATTAAGCGACCTTTTGTACTGATTCCCAAGCAGAATTAGAAGGATGAATTGATGTGATAATGAATGGAAACAATACTTATAAGATAATGTGGCAAGAGGCAACCACCTATAGGCTAGTGAATTTTCACAGGTGTACAAAATGGTTTAATAGGTAAATGTTTTTATTTTGTCTTTTAGCCCGGACATGTACGTTTAGCCACTGATGGGAATTCCGGCCAATAAATTTGGGATCTTTAAACAAAATAGCATTTACTCACGGTGTTGGCAATGGATTTGATGGGAGTTGTGCTGTAATAAAACAAATCAGAAGAGACATATTATGAAAGATAATGGTGGCAAACATTTTGGAGATTTTCAAGAAATTCACATCACGTCGCATTAAATCTCACTGATCACTGATGATACAAAATGTTAACGATTTCTAACCTTTAATTTTACTAACTTACACCTAATGGCTTTTTATTATTATAAATTCATTCTTAATTTAATCAAACTTGCTATATTTTCCTAACCCGCACCAAACCAGACACTCACATTATATGCAACAAGTATGATAATTAAAAAACAAGCCGCTAAACATGCATTTACGAGTATAAAGTGTGCCCAAATTTCTGTCAGTGGGGGGAAGGGGGTGGCCGTAGACAATTTTCGAAGCCGAGACCGAGTACCTTAAAAATTTTCGAGGCTGAGTCCAGGCCGATCGGTCAAAAATTTTCGAGGCCGAGACCAAGACCATTGGTTGAGAATCCTGTAAGCGGGGGTGGGGGGGGGGGGGGGGGTGTCCGTATAGCTGGTCTCGAGACCACATTTTAACAGTCTCGACCATCATTACCAATGTTCTCGGCCTCGAATATTGCGAAGAATTCTTCGCAATATTCGAGGCTGAGAATATTGGTAATGATGGTCGAGACTGCTAAAATGTGGTCTCGAGACCAGCTATAAGTTCAAAAGGGGGGTCCAAACCCCCAAAACTGTAATTTGTTGCCCCCCCCCCCCCCCCCCCCCGGTACGCCTATGGGAAGAAGTACAGCTTATAAGCAACTAAATATGGCAGCCGATATGTTATAGGCCACTCAGCTAATGACATAGAGTAGAACATCGATTGTAAGTTACCGTTAATTGTAAGTCAGACACGTGTTCTAAATCAGCGAATCTGATTTATTGAAACGCGCAAAGTTTCTGACTTACATTCAATTGTACCTTACAATCGATTGTATCTCTTTCTACAACGGGACCATAGCATACGCTGACTTTCATATTCTCTTAGCACATACTTTCAGCAGTGGCACTTTACCATTATAAATATACACTTGATTGAATGGAACTTACCGTATTTTCCTAACCCGCACCAAATCAGACACGCTGTCGAAATGCACGATGAGCGTCCTCTCTGGTAACGATAGCAGCATATCACAATGACAACGAACACCAAGACGGCCAATCCGATGATGCATGGTACGATGTATATCAGCAGCGTGAGATCCTCGTCAGACACGTCGCTTGTTGCCATGGTTCCGGGAGTTGAAATCTAGTAGGGAACAGTCATAGCGAGCACTATGCAAACAGGTTGATTAAAGTAATTATGCTTTAGCAATCATTTATACTGTTATTTTATAATATCATAATAATTATTACAATTTTAACTCTGATTATTTATTTATTTATTTATTTATTTATTTATTTATTTATTTATTTATTTATTTATTTATTTATTTATTTTGGTATACATTTCAAACTGATCAGCAGCAGTGCTGAAAGGATCAGTGTACATTGAACATCAGAACATACATAGTATAAATAATATAATATAGCAATTGTTACATTCGCATTTAAATGAAATGGAACATTAATGTTAAGTACAAAATTTACAAAAGTAAATCACTATAACAAAGCTACACTACACAAAAAACAAAATATCAAATCATTGAGCATAATTGGTAATCATTCATAATTGGAACTGTTCTAAATTATTAATCACCAAGCAATTAATTCATTATAATATTTTGTCATTTATACCTATCAGCTGAATACCTATTGTGAAATCATTATTATATGGGAGCAAGACTATTCTGGCCATATTAATATTTAAATTAAAATTAATTAAGCATAATTTAAAAATGAATAATTATGTACGTATTACAAGTTTAATATCAATATTTTACCAAAATTCAAGGTACCAAACTGCAAGTTTATGAGTATTTGTCAAATTACATAAATAAAGAAACAATGTAGGTCTACAATATTATCATCTAAATTATCGTTTAACTATACATGGGATACATAAGACCAGTACTTAATTATTGCGTCCCGGTTTTTAATGGAAATATTACTCAAGAGCAAATATTAAATTTAAAACGAATTCAAAAGAGGGTCCTCAGAATAATATTGGGAGGTGACTATATAACATATATGCCACTTTTGCTCTTTCATTGTGCAATTTAACTACATTGGAAGCAAGAAAAAAAAACTTTGTGAACAGTTTATAATATCTTTAAAAAACACCCTGTTTTTAATGATCAATTACCAATTAAAAGAGAAAATAGTGCTCTTCCTTACATTGTTCATATTTCAAACAATATATAATTCAAATTTTTTTTTTAATCATTTTCTTTTCTTATACGTACAATTGTGTATTTTGCTGTTTGCATATTACTCATTACTTTTTAAACTTTACAACTTTTAACATGTATTATGCACTTTACAAATGTAACAAATGTACAATTCAGCCTTTGGCTGCCAACTATTTAAAGGGTGACTAAATTAAAAATAAAAAACGCTTTGGTTGATCTATGATAATGAATACATCACATATCTGTTGACTATTTGATGTACATTTTTGTCATATTTGTTATATTAATTTTTCTATTTATTTTGTTCTACCTGCTCAGCTTCACCCCTGAAAAACCCTGCCAGAAGCTATTGTCTTGACTTCTCTGACCTCACAATACCATTCCATCAGTCAGCTAGATGAACAAAAGACATTGGTACATCAACTGACCACCAGTTTTAAGCTGTTTACAATAGTACTGTAAGCTTTATACAATACCCACTCACAAGGTTTCAATGAAATACGGTACTCAGTGGGTGAGAACATATCTTTTGTAAATGTTTATCTAGCTGATCGGTGGTTGAATGGTATTGTGATGTCAGAGAAGTCAATTGTGTAGGGTTTTTTTAGGGGTGAAGCTGAGGAGGTAGAAAAAATAAATAGAAAAATTAATATAAAAAATATGACAGAAATGTACATGAAATAGTTAACAGATATGTGATGTATTCATTATCATAGATCAACCAAAGCGTTTTTATTTTTTTAATTTAGTCACCCTTTAATTAATAAACTCGTTTTAAATTCAATTCAATTCAACACAAATTACTTAATTAAATTATACCAAGCAATGCAAATCATTACTAACAAAACACAATCCAACCAAATTCATGGTTTTAATGTTCGTGCCAAATAGGGGATAGTTGATTTACGATATATTTCTGTGTTACATTTAATTGTACACAATCCCGACATGTTTCGTAATTGTCTTGTACATGTACTAGCTTTAGTTGGAGGGAGTAAGTGCCTATGTTTTAGAGATTGCAACATTTTTGTGCCAAAATTAATCAACAATGTGTTTCTACGTAAAGAGAGTGATGATAGCTTACAAATAGACAACGCTACACTGTATGATGTGTAGTCTCTACCCAATATAATTCTGAGTGCTCGTTTTTGAACAAACTCAATTGCGTTGGTTTGAGCATCAGTAATTGAGGTATGCCAAACTGGACAGGCATACTCTAAAATGGGTCTAATGTAGCATGTATAGACGGTCACCATATCCGTAATAGGTGTTTTTGACCTCCTAAGAATACAGAGAGTATATAATATTCGGGATGCTTTAGAAACTATTTCTTGAACATGCAAGTTCCACTTCAAATCATTTTGAATTGTGACTCCTAACAACTTAAAGTGAGAAACAACATTCAATGGAATTTCATTCAATGTTATATCAGTGCGTGGGTTCATCTGTCGGAGGAAATTTATACAGAGTAGGTTACATTTGGTAGGTTTAGGCAATACATCATTTTGTTGGCACCAATATGAGATATTATCCAGACTATCTTGAAGAGTAGTAGGCTGGTTTCGTTTAATCACTTCTCCAAGCGTCAAATCGTCAACATATTTCCATCTATGTTCAGATTCATCCGCTGCATCATTAACAAGTACCAAAAATAAAATTGGCCCTAGTTTAGTGCCTTGCGGCACTCCACATGTTGTTTGCAACAAGGGTGAGTTGTTGCCACCAATTTTAGTACACTGAGTTCTATTACTGAGAAAACTACAAATGATTGGTATAATGAATCTTCTGACACCCAAATCAATCAGTTTCTTAATTACAATATTAGAGTTTACCCGGTCGAACGCTTTAGTAAAATCTATAGTGGTTAAGTATGCATAGTGCCCAGGTTTGTCAAGACCATGCAGCACAAAATTTAAAAGATCAACCAAGTAATGTGTAGTCGAAGATCCTTTCACATTTCCAAATTGCTTCTTATCAACATATTCAACAATGTCATCAACTACCCATTTTGCAATGAACGATTCCAATACTCTCGCAAATATTGGGGTGAGAGAGATGGGTCTCAATTGATCAAAGGAGTTAATGTTTTTTTTCCTTTGGGACGGGGGTGATTGCTGCTGTTTTCCAAATATCAGGGAAAATCCCATCGTAGATGCATTTATTGAAAATGCAAGTTAATGGCTCAGCTAATTCGAATGCAAATTCTTTAATTAACCTGACAGGCAAATCGTTTGGATGGCCAGATTTAGTGGCATTTAAATTCTTCAAAACTTTAGAGTACTTCGCCAAAATAAATGGTTGGTGGTGTTTCTGCAGGCAAGTATGCAGGTAACAGAGCGCAATCCAACGGGGGAAGTTGAGAACAAATGTTTGCAAAATGGGTGTTGATGGTAGTTGCAATAGTAATAGGATCATCTACTGCCCCTGGAATTTCTACACGTTTAGAGTTCAATTTACACATCTTCTTTATGTACTTATGCCATTGAGCGGGTTGACTTGATTTGAGATTACGTACAGATGCATTAAAGTACCTAGTTTTTGCATTAATGTTTTCCTTTTGAACAGAGTCTCTTAATTTCTTCCAATTTTGTGGGTCAATGAGTTTCCTTTTATATGCCTTATCTCGCTGTTTCATGATAGTTTTAATTTTATGATTCATCCAAGGTTCGTCGTTGCTAGATAAGAGTGATCTAGTGAGTGGAAAGGCCTTCTTATATTCATTATGTAAGTCTTTATTAAAACATTGAACAATATTATTGAGTTCATCCCCACTAAGAATATTGCTCCAATCTTGTTGTGTGATCCACTGCCCGAACGCTTGAACCGAAGAATCGCGGTATGGGCGGCAGAGTATGTTTTTTTTTCAAGCAGGGAAGAGCGTGTAAAGGTTTTAACAAAATTGATGAGTGGTCACTTGAGCCCAAAGGTGCCAAACATTGTGGTGGGTGAAACAAATCAGGATAGTTTACAAAAATCTTATCAAGAGTTGCATTTCCGCGTGTATGAAACTGAATCATTTGTGTAAGCATCAAATTTTGGTCAAAATTATTTGTCGGAAGATCATTAAAGTCGCCAAGAAGGACAATGAGGGAAGGACAATCGTGAGCTCTAATATCGTCAACTGTATGGTGAATGTGTTCCACGAGGTTTTGGCTGTATTATTATCAATATAATATATTATCATACAGGTGCAAATAAAACAAATACCCTTTTCTGAATTATACAGCAATTTCATGAGCTTGAACATGACAAAATATTCAGCACATCAGTTTCTTGCATATGATATAATTATATTCATAAGAACCAGCAAACAAAAAGCAAGCATTTTATTAATCAGACTTCATGAATAAAAAAATGCAAAGGCTTGATGATAAAATAAATACTTCATAATGTAACTTCGTAATGTAATGGTGCAGGTTTGGGTTACTAAAATTCAGTTTGACCAAACCTGTACTCCCTTTACCAAAACTCAACTATCCCTTTAACTGTATATTTTGCCTATGTTTGTGTCATGTGTGGACAACAGTCTTTTTAATAAGGTACATTTACTGTTTTTTTTTTTTTTTTTTTAAGAAAACCTGTCCAGGTTATCTTCTCCATTGATATATTCAGTATTCAAGGTATAATGTTTTGTTTTTTATGACTCTAGAACTCGGGCAGTCAGAGGGTTAGGAGTTACCATCAAAGTGCACATGTATACAGAACTATTCATAAATTGGTTTTGGCATGTTGAGGGGATTATTAGTAAACAAGACGAATGTTTGTTTTTTTTTGCTAAATATCATGTTAATTATTAACCATAACATTTGTGTATCATCAATTAAATTTAACCAAATTAAAGCTTTCATATTTCATATTTCATATTGTTATCATTTGTATAACTATTATTATTATTACTAGTAGTAGTAGTAGTAGTAGTAGTAGTAGTAGTAGTAGTAGTAGTAGTAGTAGTAGTAGTAGTATCATTATTATTATTATTATTATTATTATTATTATTATTATTATTATAATTATTATCATTATTATTATTATTATTATTATTATTATTATTATTATTATTATTATTATTATTATTACTATTATTATTATTATTATTATTAGAGTAACATAATCTCATGGATTTTGGTTGATTAAACGTCTCTCTACTTATATGGAGATATTAATGATTGAATTATGTAATTGTAGTCTACAACAATGGAAAAAAGGTGGTTCGATCTGATATTAATTTTGTTTTTTTCACTATAGTTGAACAGTGCTCATTTTCTATGAAACGATCTCAGTTAGTTTAATTGATTGAAATTTGAAATATCATTGTTGGACAGACAAAATGAAATTCGTGGACGTGGTGTGGCAAGATTGGTAGAGCGCGCGCTTTCCGATCGTGAGATCCCGAGTTCGAACCCTGTGTCAGCCCACTGCGTTTGTCCTTCAGCAAGACAATTAATCCACAATTGCTGCTCTCTACCCAGGTGTATAAATGGGTACCATGGTCGGGTGTTAATTAGCCTGTAGCGCCATCATCAGTGGCAGCTCGACTAGTATGCTCTCCGGGGAGTTGAGAAAATACGCAAAATCATTGTGTTGGTTTGAAATGTACCTGATGACCATGGGAAATAATTATTTAAGCGCAGTAGAGTATATATTTATAGTAGCTGCGCTATATAAATGTTCATATTATTATTATTATAATTAATTGATCACTTTAAGAAGTGACTTTCAGAATGTAAATTTACAGAAATAATCATACTTTGATTTAGTGTGTTATGACGATCATCAGTAAACAAGACGAATACATGCATGTTTGTGCTAACATGTGCAGGGGCAACAGAATATCCTGTTCTTATGTAGCAATACAATACAAGTAACATAAATAACTTCATGCCATAAATAAACATGCTTTGAGTCTATAAAACTCAGCTTTTGTGTGTCGTTTTTCCCGTTGATATACGGGCTCACTATACATGTTCACACTGTATGCATATCATATCATATCAGCAATACTTTATTCAACACAGCAACAACTAATGTATGTATTGGGTGAAATCTAAGTATTGAGTTTCGTAAGTATAAAATCATGAAATAAGCAAAAATGAAAATCATTATAGAACAAAGGATAAACAGCAACATAACATGTATTGTCGTAGGACGTGTAAATTTAGTTTGCAAACTATACCCATACACAATATCTTTAAGAATAACTATTTTCCATTCAAAATTCCCTTTAAAAAAAATGTATATCAAAAATATATTAATCACTGTTTTAGAATAATGAATGGTAATGTAAACTGATGAATAAAGGTCATTTGTTTATCACTTTATTATCAAAGTTTGCTTGTTTAACCATATCATGCAGCAGTTAAAGGGGTAGTTTAGTTTTGGTAGAGAGGGCGCTGCACATCACAATTTTTTTGTGAGGTTATGAAAAACTGAGTGTCGAGAACATGCAATTTTAATGGCAGAATAAACTTTATTTGGTCAAAATCGACCCAGAAATGGCTGAAATATCAATAAATATGTCTGATCTTATAATTATTTGGGGCCCAAATAATTAGATGATTTTTTCAAAAAATAAAAAAAAATGCTTGCACTTTTTCAAAAATGTCCAAAAGCGTTTTTTAAATAGTTGTTGATGATCTCTCTATTTAAAGGGATAGTTGACTTTTGGTAGAGAGGGCGCTAGACTACTTATTTTGTTTGTGAGGTAATGAAAAACTTAGTGTAAAATTTGAAAGAGCATAATATTTAAATAATAAAATCATCTTTGTTTGATCAAAATCGGTTCAGAGACGGCTGAAATGTCCATAAATATAACAATTTGTAATAAACCTGGGGCCCCAGGTTTATTAGAGAATTTTGAACCAGCCGTTAAAAATTCAAAAAAATGCTTCCTCTTTTCAAAAAGTTACAAAATAGGTATTTAAATAGTTGTTGGTTATTTCTCTATCTAATCACTATTTCAACAAAACATCACATGCACAATATTTTATTCAAAATGGTTGAAACCGATGAGTGTTTAGAGAGCGCCCTCTTACGTTTTAACGGCTCTTTTTGAATGATAACATGATCTTTACTACGTCATTTGTAATTTTGTGTTCCTTTCTAGTTATAACTATTAGTTTGTAATGTAATGATGCAGGTTTTGGTTACTAAAATTCAGTTTCACAAAAACTGTACTCTCCTTACCAGAACTCAACTATCCCTTTAATCATTATTTCAATAAAACATCACATGCGTCATTTTGTATGAAAAAGGTTGAAACCGATGCCTTTTCAGAAAGCGCCCTCTTGTGTTTTAATGGCTCTTTTTGAATGATAACGGGCTTTTTACTTAGTCGTTTGTAATTTTGTATACCTTTCGAGCATGGTGGAGTTATACATATTAGTTTATATTGTTACTGTCCAGGTTTTGGTTACTAAAGTTCAGCCTTACCAAAACTGTACTACCCCTTTAATTGTCCTAATTATTTGAGACTTGTAAAACAAACATAGTTATATTTCAAGTAGTAAATTATATCTTATGTCCAGATATCAATTCCTTAAACGTTTTCTGGCAAAACCGTCCCATATATTTGGGTAAAATTATGTTATTCTTGTACTGAAATGAAAAACACAATTTTCGAGCATCGAAGAGAAAACACATTTGTTTTCTTTTTCTTTTTTGTCATGCAGGTAAAAATGGGAAATGTAATTATTCCATCAAAAGAGCTCAACCCCCTGAGGAAATCAATTCATCTTTCTATCTTTGTCTAAATGTTTTTAGTATAGACCATAACACCTACAAAACACTATTACATCAGCAGAATGTAAATCCATGAAAGGACTAGGGATAATAATAAGCGCTTCGAGGTTGTTCTGCATTAGGCGCTCTATACGATTATTATTATTATGTCTTCCAGGGGCGGATCTAGATTTTGCTAAGGGGGGGGGGGGGGGTTGACCAATGACGATGCGGAGCGATTTTTTTTGGCTATTTTGAACCCCCGTAAGTGATGTCTTTTTGCTAAGGGGGGGGTTGACCCAATGACGATGCGGAGCATCGTCCACGAGCCGCGAAGCGGCGATTTTTTTTGCTATTTTGAACCCCCGTAAGTGATGTCTTTTTGCTAAGGGGGGGTTTGACCAAATGACGATGCAGAGCTTCGTCCACGAGCCGCGAAGCGTCGATTTTTTTTTGCTATTTTGAACCCCCGTAAGTGATGTTTTCCACATCACATTTTCACTTGGCAGCACAAGGGGGGGGGGGGGGGGGGTTAAACCCCCTAACCCTCCCCCCCCCCCCCCCCCCCGTAGATCCGCGCCTGTCTTCTTTTAGTGGATTACGATTATAACTTGTTTTGTTCATGTTTACCTGTATTCCACAAAGGACTTTTGAAAAGCACCCTCCTCATGAAATTAACGACCCATCGCAGCCAGCGGCAATTGATAGAAGAATACATTTATTCAAAGCAATCGTTGTTGTATCAATATCATTTTGGAGTTAACAATATAAAGCCACGGTATACTAACAAAAAAATCGCCAATGCTTGTTGAGTGAAATGATCTTTGTATCCGTCTATAGAACATGTATAAACTGACGATTTGCAAACGTAAGCTAGCAACATGGTTGAGATATGAGCTATTAAGTGGCATAAGTGCACAATATAATGCAACTTAGGATACTGGTGGGATATCTTATGTATAGCTGACGTTAACTTGGGGGTGTTTTACACAGATTCAAAGTTGAACCTAACCATGTTACCCCCAAGTTGGACTTAACAATTATGGAAAGCTATTTGCCGCCTTGAAATGAAACATATTCAAAAGCAAATAAACGTAAGTATTTAAAACTTCCAACACAAATTTATTTCAATTATTTCAAGGCTCCTTGATAATAACACAATTAACCGTTTTTATCAAACTGTATGCATAAAAAAGATTAGCCTGTAAAAGCAAGGCTTCCATATTTTTTCTTTAACAGTAATGAAAATAACTTTAACATTAATGATTATTATGAATGATTATAGTTATGCAATATAAGTACCAAATCGTATAACTATGTACAATACAATTTTAAAAATTGTATATTTTGTAAAGCGCCAAGAGATAATACCTATATTAGGCTAAATAGAAATCGAACCTATTAATTTGTTTCATTTTCTTTTTTATTATTATCATTATTATTTTTACTTTTATTATTAATATTATCATCATTATTATTATTATTACAATGAAGTAATGAACAACAAATTGTTTTGATGGGCGAGGGGCGAACCGACCGAGCTGTCGAATTGGGGTAGGAGGGATACCCTCTCCTACAGTAGGGAACTAAAAATGTGTCACTTCATAAAACTACGCATTACTATATATACTGAACATAGGACAATGAAACCCATGCAAAATGTTGCTTTCACAGGCTCCATGAGATAACAAGAATAATCTTTGAAAGTTTGAGCATTATCGGGCACGAACCAAAACAAACTATGGTTCTTTAAAGATATCCAATTATTCCTAGGAGACTCAAATTGGCAACGCACTCTGATAAGTTTGTGGACTACTCCTACGTTTTGAAGCCAAATGTTCAATTTGTTTTAGTTTTCTTCATGGTCACACTTTTCCATTCCTCAAACTTATGATATGTTGTGCAAAAATGTATTCAGCCAATTTCTACAAAACATACGTAGAAATGCGTTAAAATTTGCAAAATATTGATATTTTGGGTACCACCAGTAAACGTACGGGGAGTATTCCACAACTTTGCCAGAGTGCGTTGCCAGTTTGAGTCACTCTTAGAAATAAAAGGCTATTTCAACGAGCCATAGTTTCTTATTTCTTTACCGATTGTGCTCAAATTTTCAGAGATTATTTATCCTTGTAATACGGTGTGTATAGTGCCTACAAAGATTCGTCTGGATTTCATTGTCATTTAAATATGATTTTGTACACCATTTTTTGTTTATACATGAATCAATGTATATAGGCCTCCAAATGGTAATTGTTATGATTTTGTAAACGAATTGCAGTCAATCCTAGACAATCCACTTTTAGTTGGAAAGTCATTGTATCTTATGGGAGACTTTAATTTGAATTAGTTGCTTTGTAATAATGATAATCGAATTGATGGATTTTTAAATGTGTTAATGTCTTTCTCCTTATTGCCCCTAATCACCAAGCCAACAAGAATAACAGAAGTTTCCAGTACTTTAATTGACAATATTTTGTGAAATGTACATCCATATCCGCCCTCTGGAATTAGTGTCCGACATGTCTGATCATTTTCCTGTATACTGTAGGTTGTCTTTGGGGAAATTAAATTGTGAACCTATCCGTAAAGGTACTCTTGAAAATATTGCTAAATTGAGAGAAGCATTAATTGCAACCGATTGGAATGATGTTCTTTCAGACTAAAATGTTGAAAGTGCTTTTGATAATTTCTTTAATAAATTTATGTTGTTGTATGATGAGAATGTTCCATTGGTTGCATGCAAAAAGAAAAATTATAATAAAGTTCCTCGTATGCCATGGATAACTAAATCAATACTAAGGTCAATTACTAAGAAAAATAAGTTGTATTATCAATACAAAAGGAGAAGCTCTGATTTTATGTGGAGAAAGTATTCTAATTATAGAAATACTCTTACTTCTGTATTGCGTGTTGCCAAGAAAGAATATTATTCTGCTCAATTTCAAATGACATTTAATAATAAGAATACATGGAAAGTCATAAGAAGTTTTTTAAATCATCAGTAAAAACTACAAATATTAAATGTATAAATGTGAATGGTTGTTCCGTAGAAGATAGACAAATTATTGTGGACAATTTTAATGATTATTTTTGTAATGTTGGGTTGAAACTTCAGGACTCTATTCCTAGATGTCAGAAAAGCTTTATTGAGTTTATGCAAGAACCCAATATAGATAGCCTATTTGTAATGCCCACGAATGAAATAGAATTGTTTAAACTTTTGAGCTCGCTTAAAAGTAATAAGAGCCTTGGCTTTTATGGCATAAAAAATGAATTAATTAAGGATATTATACATGGAATTGTGATACCACTTGTACATTAAATGAAAATTGCCAAGGTAGTGCCAATATTTAAAAAGGGTGATCCTCAAACATTAAGTAATTATAGACCCATTTCATTATTGACATCCTTTTCAAATATTTTAGAAAAGCTTTTATATGATAGAACAGTAATATTTTTAAATAAGACTAAAATATTTTCAAAATTCCAGTTTGGTTTTCGTGAAAAGCACACCACTATACATGCAATCTTACATTTTGTCGATAAAGTAGCTCAAGCACTAGATAATCACCTTCATACAATTGGTATATTTTTGGATTTCTCTAAGGCGTTTGATACTGTTGATTATGACATTTTAATAAGTAAATTGTCATACGTATTATGGAGTCAGGGGCATAGCTCTTAGTTGGTTCAGGAGCTATTTAACCGGCAGAAAACAATATGTATCATTGAATGGAATTGACTCGAGTCATCAAACTATATCTTGTGGAGTCCCTCAGGGATCACTTCCTGGCCCCCTACTTTTTATATTATATATTAATGATTTTTATCTTTCATTTTATATTTTATATTTTATATTTTTTGCAGATGATTCAAGTGTATTTTTTCCTCATAAAAACCCTGAAGTTTTATTCGATACAGTTAATAGTGAATTAAAGAAAGTTATCTTGTGGATTCATGCAAATAAGTTGTCTTTGAATCTTCAAAAGACAAACTATATGTTTTTTAGTAACTCCCTAAAGGATTTACCTGGAGTTGTACTTTTTGATGATGTTAATGTTGTGAGAGTAACTTCCACCAAGTTTTTTGGATTACACATTGATGAGAAGCTGTCGTGGGCATCTCATTGTAGTAATATTTGTAAAGTTGTGTCTAGAAATACTGGTGTAATTTATAAATTAAGTTCTTTTGACCCACAAGAAATTTTGCTTATTTTATATTCTACTTTAATTTTGCCTTATCATCTCAATTATGGAGTGCTGGCATGGGGGAAGTCAATAAAACGCAACTAGATAAGATTTGTGTTGCCCAGAAAAGGGTGGTTAGAGTTGTTTTTAATGTAAATTATCGTGCTCATACTAATGTTTTGTTCTATAGTAATAAGTTATTGAAGGTGGAAGACATTTACTTTTTACAGTTAGGTGCAATTATGTATGGTTTTGAAAATGGTACTCTCCCAAATGCGCTAGTACAAATATTTCGAAAGAACAATCACATTCATAGCTATAATACAAGGCAGGCAACTACACTTCATATACCACGTGTAACTGTAAGAACTGCTTTTGCTCTGAATACGCTGGCCTGTACTGGTCCCAAGTTTTGGAACTCACTTCCTATCGATGTAACTAGTTCTGTCAGTGTCTTTGTTTTTAAACGCAAACTGAAATTACATTTATTGAGTAACTATGCTGAGAATATTTAATGTAAAAATGATATCACTAGAAATGATATTAAAGGCATGCTTGTAAATTGTCTAACTCATTTTCTTTCAAACTTTCACAAATCTTTCAATTGTATTTTACAACGATATTGATATAGGATTGAAGTCTCAAATGTCATTTTGTGCAATATCTGACACTTTATTTATTTTTGTTATTGATAACGTGCATTGTTTTGTTTTGTTTCGTTTGTTAGTAAATGTAAATGTTGTAAATGTGTGTAGTTCACATTCTCTCTCTCTCTCTCTTCCATTTTTCTATCTTTCTTTACACCCTATTTTTCCCCAACACTCTTTCCCCCTACATAGAACCTTCTTCTTTCTCTGTTTTTCTCTGTTTGTTGTTTTTCTTGTTCCATTTTGCTCTTTTCCTCTCCATCCTTTTGTATATATTTCCTCCTCTCTTTTTCAAATTTCAAGCTATCCCTTTTGTAAATATTTTCCCCATGTTTAATCATTCGTAGGTTTAATTACCTTGAAACATTTTTAAAAAGTGAAACATTGATGTATTATATTTTCCGGGGACCTTGCCCTTACAAGCCTAGCTTCTCTAAGGTCTCCTCTTTCTTTGTATAACTTGTTTTAGAAAAACCCATTTGGATTGTATATTGATTGAGTGTTACACTTAAAAATTTGTTCTAGTATTCTATGTACAAATGTTGTGAAAGAAAGAAATAAAATAAACCTTGAACCTTGAAAACTTGAATGTTTATGTACAATCAGAACGATAAATGAATAATACAAAAAGTTGTAATTAATTCCTGGTTCACTTACAGTAGGGCTACTACTGCTAGTATTATAAGCCATGGTAGTAGAAGTTGGTGTTATTGTTGATGATGGTGTTGGTGGTGGTAATTATAGTAGTGACTGGTAGTGGTGGTGGTAATGATGATGATAGTGATATAGTAGTAATTGTGGGTGGTGGTGGTGGTAGTATTTGTGGTTGTGGTGGTAGTGGTGTTGGAGGAGGTGGTGGTTATGATGATAGTCATATAGTAGTCATTGCTGGTGGTGGTGGTGGAGGTGGTGGAAACGATGATAGTCATATAGTAGTGATTGTGGGTGGTGGTGGTGGTGGTGGTATTGGAGGAAGTGTTGGTAATGATGATAGTGATATAGTAGTGATTGGTGGTGGTGGTGGCGGAGGTAGTGGTAGTAATGATAGTGACATAGTAGTGATTGGTGGTGGTGGTGGTAATGATGATGATAGTGATATAGGAGTGATAATGTGTAGTTGTGATGCTGGTGCTGTTGGAGGAGGTGGTGGTCATGATGAAAGTGATATAGAAGTGATTGGTGATGGTGGTGGAGGTGATGGTAATGATGAAAGTGATATAGTAGTGATTGTGGGTGGTGGTGGTATTGGATGAGGTGTTTGGTAATGATGATAGTGATATAGTAGTGATTGCTGGTGGTGGTGGTGGTGGTGCTGGTGTCGAGGTAGTGGTAGTAATGATAGTGACATAGTAGTGATTGGTGGTGGTGGTGGTGGTGGTGATGGTAATGATGATGATAGTGATATAGGAGTGATCGTGGGTGGTGGTGGTGGTGTTGGAGGAGGTGGTGGTAATGATGAAAATGATATAGAAGTGATGGTGGTGGTGGTGGAGGTGGTAGTAATGATGATAGTGATATAGTAGTGATTGGTGGTGGGGGTGGTGGTGGTGGAGGTGGTGGTAATGATGATGGTGAAATAATAGCGATTGGTGGTGGTGGTGGTGGTGGAGGGAGGTGGTGGTAATAATGATTATGATGTACTTTAGTATTGATTGATGGTGGTGGTGGTGGTGATGATGATTTTGATGTAGTAGGCCTATTGAGTGGTGGTGGTGGTATTGATGATTATGATGAGTATTGATTGGTGGTGGTGGTGGTGTGGTTGTGGTGGTATCCCGAGGAGGTGGTGGTAATGATGATTGTGATATAGTAGTGATTGGTGGGTGGTGGTGGTGGTGGTGGTGGTAGAGGTGTGGTAATGATGATAGTGAGTAGTGATAGCGGGTGGTGTAGGCGGTGGTGGTGGGTTGTGGTGGTGGAGGTGGTAATAAGGTGACAATTTTGCTGATCATGATTATTATTATGATCATGGTAAAACATTATTTAAATAAATAAAAGAAGGTTACTTTTAAAACAAGAGACTACTAATCAATATGTTTGCAATAGATAAAATGACTGTGTATGTGTTTACGACAAATTCAGGTCTTGGTGTTGCAATCAAAATAGATGAAAAGCGACTTTATGATTACATTTTAAAAATAAACATCACCATTCAATTTCTTTTAATAACATGAACAAATGAAAAAGTTTTTGTGACATCATATTTTTATATTTAACAGAAACATCAGGAGTAGAAAATAAAGCAGGCATTTTTAAAGACACTAAATATATGTGACACAAAAGTAATGAGGAATACAAACCACTAATTATTATCAAAGTATTACGAAAATGCTACAAATCGCGATTTTAAGTCATTATTACACGTTACTTTGTTTTGGATGTAATAAACCATGCATAAATAGACGGAAACTAAGCGGTGTATTATTACACACTTGCTATGTGAGATAATGAACACGCGAAAACGAGTGTAAAGTCACATTTTCCACTCGTATACTTTTGACCAATGACATTGACCAATGCACGTAATAGTTTACCTTTATGAAGTGGGTGTGTGTCCGTAATTCCTGGCCAATTAAACGCATTAGAAGTCCTGAAACGATGGACATGCAGCTGCAGCCATCAGCGCAAGGTACCCATCGGCGCAACAGGTGATTGGCAAACGGTACCATCATTCACTATTATTAGCATGCAAAATGATAGATCTCATGGCGCGCAGTGAGTGTCGCAAGACCGCTTTCAACGAAAGAACGTTCGTTGAGAGTGAAATATATGTAATATATTATTTCTCGGTCATCGTTCGATGTTAATCATTGATTAACCAGATGATTATGAATAATTAAACGATATGTGACGGATATTAATGGATATATTCGTTGTCTATGTATCGTTATCTCACATTGATGAATATATTAGAGATCAAGGTTTAATACCACAAGTTGCATGTCATGGGAGTGATGTCAGTACAATCGTGTTTGCGTATATTTCGCTCTACTGCATGCAATAAATGATTTATATATGCAGATGCTAAAAAGATGTTCTATAGAAATCTCGATGTCCTGTTTTGGTGGTATGAAAAGCGGTTGTTTTTCAGTAGCACTATATAAAGTACGTGGGGTTATTTAAAGGGATCTAGTAACATTGTTAAAATCCACAAAACCTACTTAGTAGCTCTGGTGGTTCTCTCATACCTTGGTGTATTCACACATTACTAGGTGGACATATTAGATAACAGAAATGCATATATTTTACCAACCACTTGTCACTTTGTGCACATGTCCGAAGTTACTGGATTGAAAAGGATTGATGAAGTGGTATATCAAGGAGTATACAGACCATCTGAAGAAATACCGCCACATAGAGCATGCAGCAGACAGGAAGA
>JBAMJV010006116.1:0-21359 GCA_037951105.1 Echinarachnius parma
AACATTGTTTAAAATTTTGAACAACCATATCTTGGTTGTTCAAAATTTTAAACAACGTTGTTAGAGGGACCGGCTTAAACAGCGTTTTTGGTTGTTTAAAAAGTTGTTTAATTTTTTTTTACTGTGTATATTTCACCCGTTTTCATTATGATCGGGGTTTGACCAGTGAGTTGTTAATAATGATTTCAAGAACTCATTGATTCTAGATATTGTACTCTACATACTGCACCCCATTATCTTCTCATGTTTGGCCTCCAATGTCCCTGAATCCCGGCCCTGAAGTCAACATTCTATTCAGATGTGAATGATCGGGGGTGACCAGTGAGTTGTTAATAATGATTTCAATAACGGGTCATTCATTAGTGCCTTATTGCAAATCTTCGAATTGATTTAGGCTCACTGATGTATCTAGATCCTATTGTTTAGGGAATGATCTATTTTATTCACCAGCCCTGAAAAAAAAAATAACTTTCTGACTTCCGCAGATCTCCCATAATCTCCGCCATGAAACATGTTCAAGAATGTACAAATTATATTCGCTTCGTCTGGCCCATTTTAGGTCGGCAATGACATGACAAACAACATCATGATTGTGCTGTGGAGCTACAGTAGCAGATAAAATTATGAAAAGCGGTTCGTGCCAAAACGATATTGATTCGTAAGGATGCATGAATTTGTTCGCGGCCAGCCTTCTTCGTAGTCTTCTTCTTGAATATATCTAGTAAAAACCCTAATTTTGACAGCACTGATGAAGTTTCCAAGCGAAGGCACAGCACGTACGTCAGCATAATCACACACTCTCTGTGCGATGGCCTGCAATACTGGTTGATCCACATCCCATCGTAGGTCTTCGGAGGTCCAGGGCCCATGCATCACTATTATAACATTCTTGAGCTGGGTTTTTTGGCACGATTTGCCTGTCATAATCATGTAGGCTATCGTGAATGTTTATTGATCGATAACCGGGTCACCACGGGGCCTAGTACATTTTCAGATGAGGCGTTCAAAAGCATCGATGTCCCCAAGTTGGATGCCGTAAACACAAACTATTTCGGATTCTCCATAACCCTCAGGACCATGGATTCAGGTATGTACTGAAATACTCGATACTTCAAAAAGTATATTTCATAGTAAATTGTTGTGTTTGTATTTACACTTTGAATAAATCATACGGAAGACCGAAAGCGCGGGGCCCGAGAGCGGGGGAGTGCCTCAACCAACTTCAAAACGGGGGTCTAAGGAGCGGGGTGTGCCTGATCAGCCAACTTAAAAACGGGGGTCTGCGGAGCGGGGGGGGGGGGGGGGGGGGGTGTGCCTCAGCTAACTTCAACACGGGTCTAAGGAGCGGGTTGCTCCTCAAGCAACTTCTAAACGGGGGTCTAAAGCTGAGCGGGGTGTGCCTCAGCCAACATCAAAACGGGGGGTCTGAGGAGCGGCCACTATAGTTTCGACTTTCGGACTCGGAGGTCATTGCACGCATAATTCAGATTTGTTTGCCACATCCCCGTGTATGTGGTCTTACTGGTTATGCCTATATTTGCTCGATTCCACCATGCACAAAGTATGTTTGCCAAATGATACCACAACATGAAAGCGATCATATTCAAATTCACAACAATGGTAAGAGTCTAAAGTTCGAGACTTTCTTCATCGCGGAAACAGTGTTTAACGCTGACTCACGCATATCCAGTAACTCTTCACGACGCATGTATATTATTTTATAAAGCATTGATCACTAAAGGTGGATGCCATAAATTTGAAACGTAACGGTTCCGAATTCTTCATTGCACGTGTATTATCATGACTTCAGGTATGTACCTTTGCATTTTAATAATTGGAAAATAATATTGTTGTTGTTGCTGTTGTTGTATACTGTGTTAGATGGTCAAGACTGAGGAATACCGTTAAAGGGTAGTTCAGTTTTGGTAAAGGCGCTGCACAAATTGGAAAGAGCATACAATCTAAATGGCAGATTTAACTTTAATTTATCAAAATCGGTTCAGAAACGGCTAAAATATCAATACATAAAATTATATCCAATCGGAATAAATCTGGCCCTAGATTAATTCGATGATTTTTTTTCTTCAAATAGTTGTTAATGATCTCTCTATTATTGTAATCATTATTTCAACAAAACATCGCATGCATAATTTTGTATGAAAATGGTTGAAACCAAAGCTTTTCTAGAGAGCGCCCTCTTCTGTTTTAATGGCTCTTTTTTTAATGATAACAGCTTTTGACATAGTCGTTTGTAAGTTTGTATACCTTTTGAGCATGGTTGAGTTATAACTATTAGTTTGTAATGATATTGTGCATTGCTAAAGTTCAGCCTTAACAAAACTGCACTACCCCTTTTATAGCCGTTAGGCGCACCCAACACGTCACACCAATATCTGAACATGGTCATTGTAAACTGTTTTTGTATAGTCTGGCAGCCGGTGCAGACAATTTATAATCTATTATATACCCAAAAGTTGTATAGAATATAGGGCACCTACAAACGAGGTCAAACAGATTCCACTTTATACATAATATATCCAATGGTCCAACCGCAAACCGCACGTATTAGATTCCACTTTAAAAACATGAAAACAAAAAAAGATTTACAATCATTTCAAACATGATGTTACATCGTCATGGACGTAACTACCATGGGACTGTGAAGGGGTTAGCCCCCCCCCCCCCCCCTCCTCCCTCTACACTTTGAAGAGTGGCCCTATATACAATATCACTACTGTACAGTGTACAGTACAGGGTCTACACCTGTATTTGCTCGAGTCTATCCATCAAGACAGTGTACCTGCCTATTGTTTGTCAAAGTATTTTGATATTATAATACCAGCACATGACAGCGATCATATTTTCAATATTAAGACTGAACATGAGTCTAAAGGTAGTGAACTTTGTTCTACATCGCGGAAACTGTGTAAATACTGACTCGGGAATAAACAACCATTACAGAGATAGTCGAGTGTTGGTATAGGGGGCGCTACAAACAAAAATAGGACTAATACATGAAACGCATGGGGGAAAGTTTCACTTTATTTTAATTTGAGATTGGGGTTGCTTATGTATTTCTTAACTTGTTTAAAGGATTCCCACTAATTCATGTTTCTTTGTATTGTTTTTGTCAAATTCTTAGGGTGCATACTGTCACCCAAACCCAATGCCCCTGTAACTACTATATTGCCTATTATTATTGTCATATAATTAATGATAAGAATTATGGTGTATATGAAACGACAAGTTACAATTACAACAATTCACCCACAAAAAACAATAAACCTTGTTTTACACTGTTTTGTTTTCTCAGAATCTGCTACGCAACCGAAGTTTTCGACCAAAGTTCCAGAATGCGTTGCCAACAAATGCTACGAATACAAAGGGATTATTCATCCGTATTTTTTCCCCGCTCGATTTTTGGACAGTCTCCCAGATTTTGAAGTTCGGCCAGACGATGTATTCGTTATTACATGGCCGAAATCCGGTATGTAGGCTATACTATAATAACATATCGGACAATTAAAATAAACAATTAGGAAAGACTTCTATATTATACTCTCGAGATTTGGCTAGAGTGTCGTACGGCCCACGAGTTACTGAAGTTTTTTTTTTGCGCTGAACATTTTATTCAAATATTGAGTGAACAACCATTAACCCTAAGAAGGCCGGGGGGCCATAATGGCCCCCCCCCCCCCCCTCCGCGATTTTTGTTATTGCTCCAAAACGCGGTAAGATGATGCGCCGCTGCTTGGTGACTTTTTTCTTTTGGGTCTTGCGCATATTTTAAAACAAAAATTTCGAAAATCGGACCGACCGTTACGAAGTCACGTGACCTTTTGTCTATGCATGTCAGCCCGAAAATCGCTCAATTTCGTGATTTGTGTACAAAACATGGAAAATCAGTTTTCGTACAAGGAGGTATATCATTGGTTATTTGGTCTTGTTTACATTTTATATGTTTGTTTTGGGGTTCAAAATTGTTGAATTATAGTTAGAAATAAAATAAACAACAAAAACAATAAATACATAAGTAAAAAAAAACAAAGAAATACATAAGAAATTATAAAAACAATAGAACAAATAAGGAAGAACCTGGCTCTTCCAAAAAATGTTGTCGTATTATTATTCCAAATGCTCTAAAGAATATATATAGTGAAAACCAGAGTTTAATTATGAAGAATATATGATTTATGGGTAAAAATATGAATTTTATGACCTTATTTGCATAAATTACCATAAATATGCAAATTAATGAATTTTTCAAAAAATTAAAATTACCATTGTATTCTATACACTTCACTTATCATGCGTGCAAATTTTCACGGCGATCGGCCGCTCCGCGGCCGAGATCTTAAGGGGGGCCATAATGCCCCCCCCCCCCCCCCCCAGGCGTAGGAAGACCTCAAATAGCCCGGCCTTTTTAGGGTTAAGTAACACTATAATATATTATACAAGTCTTTAAAGGCTAAGGTTAGAGAATTTCTGGCGAACAATTGAACAACGGTATATCATTAAAACGTATACAAATGTATAAGTTGTTAACTTGTTATCGTTATCAGTCGTCACGCCACGATGTAAGGTGTGACAATTGTGTAAGAAATGCGATTTTGAGTAATTTCTGTAAACAATAACACTATAAACATGGGTCTAATTTGGCCACATGCGTGAATTCGGCCAGCTGCCTATACGTTCATAATGGTTCATCACTTAAATTAAGTTCTATTTTTCCTCTCCAAACCCCTCGGCAGGTACCACATGGATGCTGAACGTCTGCACGCTGATTCAGAACGATGGAGACGATTCTTGTTTGGAAGGGAGTCACCTGGCCTTCAAGACAGCCTTTCTGGAGGTCGTAACCGACATAAATAATGTGGAGGTAAAATGTAACATGTGTTTACAGGCAATGGATGAGTACTGTGACAACCTAATGAGAACAGGTGGCCACTGTACACAGGTGTTCTCTATCTAAAGACAGGTTCTATAACGCCGCTTTTCTACGCAGGGGATCAATTCAAATTTGTTGAGTTTACACTTTTTTACAGTGAAAACTGAGTATATCACCCAAGGTAAACAAAAAGTGACGGCACTGTAAAAAGATTACCTCTATAGACAGGTTCCATAAATTGTTAGTCAAACCTGTGTATAGTGACCACCCAAGGTTAACAAAAAAACAGTTGCAACAGTGGCCACTGTACAAATGTAGCCTCTAGAGACAGGTTTCACAACGTTGCTTTTATCTGCAAGGATCATTTCAACGATGAGGATGTGAAATGTATAGTCAATAACGAGCATAGGGACCATCCAAGGTGAACAAAGAAAAGTGTCCACTGTACACAAGTGGCCTCTGTAGACAGGTTACATAACATTTTAACTGTCAAAACTGTGTATAGTGATCGTAGTGACCAACCAAGGTGAACAGGTAAAGTGGCCACTGTACATGGGTGGCCTATGTATACAGGTTCCACAAGACCTAGACCGAAAAATCGGTCGTTATATACCGCTAGCTGGACGGTCTGTTCATGGCCATATCCGATGAAGAGACGGGGTGATTCCTGTCTATACAAGACCATGCACAACGCCTTTTTCTTCAACAGGGGATCCCTTTTGGTGGCCACTAGAGGCAGATTTGCTGCTACAGACAGGTGGCCACTAAGAGAGGTATGACTGCAAACCTAGGCCTGGGTAACGATATCTTTGAAAGGTATCGTTGTTTATATTGATTATAATTGCCAGCATGTGTAATAAGGTGAATGTAGGTATATATTTTTACTGCGAATGTTTTGAATTGTTCCGCTTTTTGATACGCTTCTCTATACGTTTATTGGATGCATGTTGGACAATTTGTAGATGTATAATTTACATTAGAAACAATTTAAACTGGGTCGATCCCTTGTTGTTGTATTTGTTCAGACATCGCCAACCTTTGGAGAAATTGCAGCGACTCTGCCTTCACCCAGGATCCTCAAGACCCATTGCGTACCACGTCTTCTTCCCAAAGACATCCGACCCGAAGACCCCAAGGCAAAAGTCATCTATGTTGTTCGAAACCCGAAGGACGCCGCGGTTTCCTACTACCACCATTGCCTTTACCTGAAGCCCTTGCCTACCTACGAATCATGGGACCAGTTCTTTGAAGAGTTTATTGTTGGAAGAAGTAAGAAAGATATTAACATGAACGTTCACCTGTATGGATATTTCATATGAAGACACAGTTTTAAACTTCTGGACACGGTTGCAGAAAGAGATACAGTCGATTGTAAGCCAGATCATGTGCTCTAAATGCGGGAATATGATTGGTTGAAAAGTGCAAAGTTCCTGACTCACAATCTATTGTAACTTACAATCAATTGCCTCTTCTGCAACGGGAACCTGATCACAAAACAAACTTTATATTTATCTCCGTAAATAACTGTGTCTGGTCAGTCTGGTAAAGTCTGGTCACAGCGCTGACGAAAGTTGTATTTGACGGCCAACATTTTAATCGGAGGGAAATGTTTGCATTGAGATCAAACGTTTAGCAATATTTCTTCCTTATAAAAATAAAGATATTCCAAAAACTTTATTTTGCGTTATTTACATTAGTTCAAGAGAGAATACAGGAGGAGCCACTATACCAATGCCATGTTCTTCAAAATCCTCACTACATGCATTTTAAGTCTATATCTTAATTTATCATCTGCCTGCATATAAGCGCAGAAAGGAGTAATACATGTCTGATGTCTCTAATATAACTATAACTGCGTTAGCAATATTACCTTATTACAATGACGCTCAATAAATAGATACATCCACAAGGATAGGAAACGGCCAAACCTCAAAACATGTACGACCTACTACGGGTCGTACTTGAGTCGCCGTATACACTTAGAACATTGTTTCTAAACCTTTTGTGTTAAACAAAAAAACTCAACACTATACAAAACAAAATTCATCTTATTGTTCTACATACAAATTGGATGTAATATGTATACATGTTATTCGTTGATTTATCTCCACCAGTGGTCCAAGGATCGTGGTTCGAGAATGTGCTCCCATGGTGGAAGTCACGTGACCATCCAAATGTCTTCTTCGTATCATATGAAGACATGAGCAAGGTACATCTACCGTCTAAAGCCCTCCGCACACAGAGCCGACTCGACTCGACCCGATCCGACTGGTTTTCAGGCAGGCTGGAAACGGTTTCGCTCAGTCGTAGCCGATTCAACATGTTGAATCGGCCTCGAATGATCTCCGACTGGCTCTTGACCGGCAAAACAGGAGTCCTAAGGCAACGTATACTGAGCTAAACACACTGAAAATCAGTCGGATCGGGTCGAGTCGACTCTGTGTGCGGAGGACCTTAATGATTAGTCATATCTATTTTGAGATAGAGTAAGTCAAAATTCCACTCTACTACAAGACCACCAGCTTATTAATGTTTATGTGTAACGTCATCTCGTGAATTGTTCATATGTCTGCGAACAATATGGTGGAATAGAAAATGTACTTTTGGAATTCAGGCAGATCGGTTGTCAGGCAGGGCTGCGATGAAGAATTTGTCATAGCCACGATTTATGAATACCAACTATAGGTTTTCCCATTCATTTTAACACTATTGTCATTCAATTTCATTAATTCGTCATTCAAATTCGTCCCGTGGAACCACCAGAGCGGAAATCCCAACTTCAATTTCGTCTATCGTCAATCAATTTAACACAATCACCACACAATTTAGTCATTAGGCACACATTTTCGTCAATTGCAAATCAAATTCGTCGGTCACAGTTGCCGAGCACATAAAAGCGAAAGCAATTTCGTCAATTGGCAACCAATTTCGTCAAAACTCCATTCAAATTCGTCCTATGTATTTAGAAGGTAATTTTCTGTTATATATTGTCTTGATGTAATTGTTAAATTGCAACATTAATTATATAGGGGGTAACACACACACACACACACACACACACACACACGCACGATCATACGTTTAAAACATATCTTCATTCAACTATATATTTTTTGTATAGAAATGTATGTAATGTTGTATTTTGTAAGAGATTTTAAGTAAATCAAACTGGACTTTTATTTATTTGTTTCATCTTGATTTGGAAATAAAACAAACAAACAAACAAACAAACACACATCACACACACACGCACACACACGCACACACACACACACACACACACACACACACACACACAAACCCAGACACAAGCAAAAGGCTATACCACCTGACGAATTTGAATGACAAATTCACGAAATTGTTTGCCCAATGACGAAATTGAACTTAACATTCACCACCCGCTCAGTGGCCGAGACGAATTCCAATGACAATTGACGATTTTGAATGCGAAATATTTGAAATTGGTTGACCAATGACGAAATAGAATGACCATTGACGAAATTGAAGTTGGGATTTACGCTCTGTTGGTTTCTCGGGACGAAATTGAATGACGAATTAATGAAATTGAATGACAATAGTGTTAAAATGAATGGGAAAACCTATATTATATAGGTCTAGCAATCGTCCGTGTGGTCAGTTCATATACCAACTAGGGTTAGCGGGATATGGGATCATGGTTCCTAGCAACGAAATTGTATGATCTCTAAGCCTCTAATCCATACATTCGAATAATAACGAAAGCAGTTTTAAGTTTAGACCCATCTCGTATTAATTAGCCTCTAAAGGGATATAGTAACTTGAAAAGTTAAATATCTGAACACTTTAATTGTAAATATCTTTCGGTAAAGTAAACCGCTAGAGTTTCAAGTAATTTTTCAGTATTTTGACAATGCTACTAGATCCCTTTAACGTCATATCGTGTTCAAAATTCAAATGTGTAGTTTGTTCGATTGTTGTTTTTATAGGACCTTGAGAAGGTGGTCAGAGACATTTCTCGGTTCATGGGAAAGCCGCTCCGCGATGACGTCATCAGAAGAATTGTCTCGGCCTCTTCCTTCGACTCGATGAAGAAGAATAAATCTACCAATCCCGATTTTATTCTTGACGGAAAGTTGAGGGATGAGAACAGATCATTTTTAAGGAAAGGTATCAATGAAATCAATAAATGTTTCAATAATATAATAATATAATAATATGATTATATGTTTTGTGTTTGCTACTGCCCTGCATATCCTTTTGCAAAGGTATGACCTGGGCTCATTATAGTGTTTGATTTCCTTTGTTGTCTTTATATATTCAATAAAGTGATGTTTAAAAAAATAATAATTATAATAATTATGAAGAAGAATAAATCGACCAATCTCGATTTTATTCTTGAACATGTGAGGGACAAAAATAGATCGTTCTTTAGGAAAGGTGAGACTAAGCAGCAATTGTAATACTTATAGGGTTAGGGTTTTCAATTTCAATCAAAATGTTCTTTCTTGAAACAAAGAAGCATTTTTAAAAGAACATTTATGATGATTGTAATACAAGTAAAGAAGAAATATCTCCACCTTCCATAGTCGTAAACAGGATTGTTTCAAGGGGGGTGGGTGTTTGAGCTTCATTCAGTGGCGTATTTGGGGTGTGTTTGAATACCTAAAATAGTAATTTTTCCACTAAAGAGGGGTGTTTGAACACCCCAAACCCCTAACCCCCCCCTCTCGGCACGCCTATGCCACCTTCCTCTGGAGGAAGGGCAGTGGAGGGCAGGGCTGGGCTGGGCTCTATTGGGGGTAAGAAAATGGACTTGGACCCCGCCCTTTTAGGACTGTGTAGTACCGGGTTAGGAGTGGAAGAGGTGCACGGTTGTGCTAGCCTGTACTGACTAAAAATCTGACATATAGTCCCTAAAACGATAACCGCATTTTTAAGCTTTGATCGTTGGGTATAATACCTTGCATACTTTCTTCTATTTAAAGGGACTTAGTAACATTGTCCAAATCCTCAAAATCCAATTGGAATTCTAGCAGTTCCCTCATACATTGTTGTATTCTTATTAACAAAAAAGGCATGGGACGGGTTTCAATTTTTCAAATTTTCCATTGGTTAAAAAGATATTTACGATTGAAGTGTTCAGATGTCAAATTATCAAATGGATCGTCAGAACCGTGTACAAAGTGAGTGCAATGAGTTGGTGAATGTCACTTTGCATTTTTGCTCATTACTCGGCCATATAAAGTCCATTTCACTTGAAATTTTCACACAACACCCAGTGGACATATCAGATAACAACAATATACATGGTATCAACCACTCATCACTTTTAGCACATGTCAACCGTGTTTTCTTCTTTTAGCGGGGCATGGGATACATGAAACAACTCCAGATATTTTTGATGAGTTAAAGGGGCCCAGCAACCCAAATGCATGTTGACCTCTGTTCATCTGTATTAGTGTACACATTCAATATTTGTAAACGGTTTGACCCAAATATGTTTTGTATATTTTTAAACATTTTATCATTTATTTGTCTTCATGTTGCTAAGCCCCACCTCCTAAAAAACCCTCCAGAGCAAATTCTATTGTTGACCTGCAGTGACATAATTTATCAATCACTGGTCAGCTACCATGCTATTGTGATTAGCCTAATCACAATAGCATCACACGGTTGAATAGAGTACCAACTCACACAACTTCAATTACAATAGCTGTTGCTATGTCAGAAGAAAAGCACTGTCTAAGCTATTGCATGGAGGTATACAGGGCATGCTTTTGTGTGGATGTTCTTTTTGTACTTTCATCTTTTGTTAATCTCATGGTAGCTGACCAGTGATTGACAAATGATGTCACTGCAGGTCAACAATATAATTTGCTCTGGATGGTTTTTTAGGAGGTGGGGCTTAGCAACATGAAGACAAATAAATGATAACATTTTTAAAAATATACAAAATATATTTGGGTCAAACCGTTTACAAATATTGAATGTGTACACTAATACAGATGAACAGAGGTCAACATGCATTTGGGTTGCAGGGCCCCTTTAACAAACACAATAACATACTGTACATGTGATTCCATAATTCAAAGTATGAAGTTCAGTGTACATGTAGTATCCGTCAATGTGTGTAATTGCTTCATAATAACCCCGTATTATTTATTATGTTTATCTTAGGTGTGGTTGGAGACTGGAAGAACTACTTTACTAGGGAGCAGAGTGATCGCTTCGGTGAGCTTTACAAGAGGGAACTCGCTGGCACAAATCTGGAATTGCAATTTGAAATATAGCCATTCGTAACGCGAGCAAATAGATGAATCAAATTATGAATTTGCATACCACATTCATTTTTTGATTATCAAAAAAAAGTGTAAATGTTCTGTTCTTATAATCAGAAGATTGCATTCATAGTAGATTGATTTAGCATTCATATTGTTGTACATTGCCCCAATCCACAAAACTTACTCAGAACTCTAGTGGTTCACTCATACCTCGTTGTATTTGTATTACCAAGAGAAGCACAGAACATGTTTTTTAAATTGTTGTTCCCCTTTGGTTAAAAAGATATTGACGATTGAACTGTTCAGATGTTTAATTATCCACTGGAAAGTTATGAGTGCGAATATCACTTGTTTTTTTTGCTCACTACTCGGCCATATACAGTAACATACTGTACATGATGTCAATTTTTCACACATTACTTATTGGACATCAAATCACAAAAATACCCATTTTATCCAACATTCATCACTTTTGGCACATGTATGTCAACAAAGTTACTTGATCCCTTTTTGTAACTAGAGTAAATGAGAAATATTACTATTATTTGTAATTTTATATTGAACAAGGAATAACATTCAAATAGATAAACTGGCCCTATATCTAATTAACAGATATGAGTAGAAAGACAAAGCTATGTAAAATGTACAACTTGCATCTATGAGATTGTTTTTGTAGCAGTGAAATTCAACAAAGTATGAGCTTATCACGTTCATCAGACATCATTGCATTCATAAAGTTATCCTATGACAAAGTTGAAAAGATACTCTTCTTTTACTAGCCAAAATAAAACAAATTGAAGGATCACTGTCTTAAATACGAAAGAAAGAGCTAGTCTGAGAAGATTAGAACTAAACATACCTTTAAATTATAGTGCAACTATAATGATTGTTAGAGCTAAAAATTATGATTAAATACAGGGAAACTGACCAGATATATAACAACAAAATTGGGTTTCCACTTTCCACTGGATAATTATTGTTATGTTTACTAAGAATCAACGGCAGACCGTTCATGGTATTTCATGTTTATACTTGATGTTCACAAACAAATAAATCACTTGTATTAAATAAATTTTGTTTAAAATGATAACTTAAAATAACCCAAATCACTTGGAGAGCTGCTCTTGTACAGGACTTGTCCAATGGCTAATATGGTATTATAGTAGCAGAATAATACAGGCTTCATCTTTTCAAATGTCTCCCTAATTATGGAGATATTTATGATTGAATTGAAAAGTGTTCTGGAGCACATTAGGTGTTATAAAATGGGTAGAAGAATCCCTGCATTCTGATTGGTCAATTAGCGTGTGAAAGTTTTTACTGATGCATGGCTCACTTTAGTTTGATTTTCACAGTTTTTTGCGCTCATTTTATAAAAAACAAATGCTGCAAGGCATATTTCGTGGATCAAAAAAAAAAAAAAAAAAAAAAAAAAACATTTATATCATTAAAAAAAAAAATAATAATTTCGAATTGATATAAAAATGTGCATATCATTTAAAAAAAAAATAATAATAATGTGAAAATCGAATTTTTCCCCAGTCATGCGTCGGTAAATTTACAGGCATGCGTCGGTAAATTTAGCCATGCGTCGGTAAATTTACAGGCATGCGTCAGTAAATTTACAGGCATGCGTCAGTAAATTTAGCCATTTAGCCATTACTGGGAAAAAGTTTGATTTGTAACATTTTTTTGCGCCCATTTTATAAAACAAATGCTGCACAGGCATATTTCGTGGATCGGTAAGAATTGGATGCACTCTTTTAACTTTGGAATGGTCTAAAACCCAGTCGCTGCGCTCGTGGTTTTAAACCATTCCAAAGTTAAACTTGTGCATCCAATTCTAAACCGATCCACTCATGCCTGTGCATCATTTGTATAATGACATTTGACATCAAATTGTTCACTGGGTAAACAGTAAACAGTGTTTTTTTCTATGAAAATCTTCACATCATTCAGGACAATCTCCTGATTATTATTGGTTTGATTGTCATTTTTAAACAAATCTATCAAGTTAATGGAACACTTTAAACACAATCAAAGGGAGTGAATCAGACATGTAAATTGTAAAACATTGGTAATTTATCTTTCTTGGTAAAAAGAAATAAATGGATGTTACGTACATTATTCAGAATAGAACGGAAATGAACCTGAGAGAGTTATGCAGGTGTCATTTGTATGACGCACCTCTTGATCCCCGGGAAAGGTGCGTCATGGATGCGTCATGTACTCTCATATTGATGACACACAGTACCGTCATGGAAGCAAAAGGTCAGTCACAAGGTCCGTCAATAGGACCAATACGACCGTCATTTTCATGAAAATGGTGCGTCACAATTTTGACTCAAATATATGCGTCAATGTTTCCTAATGGTGAGTTACTTTTTCTGGCGGAGGGTGCGTCATGGTTCATGAAAGTGTGACGCACATCAGTACAATGACGCACCTTTCCCGGGGGTCAAGAGGTGCGTCATACAAATGACACCTGCATTAGACTACAATTTGATTGTTTTTTTCTTGCATTATAAAACTTAAAAGGAATCCTTTATCACTTAGAATTTCTTGAACTTGATTTACATATGATATAAGGCATGTATCCCCAGGTGGTTTATTGAATGTTTAGTCACTCTAATAATGACATATTAAATGATAATGTCCAAAAGTGTATGAAAATGTGTCTTCCTACTCTTAGACCTAGAGTCTACTTGGCTAGTCTGTAATCATTATTGTGTTTGTAAAATAAGTATAATGTATTTAATATGATGTTCCTTTCCCACGTCCCAGTTTACCGCGTACCACACATTCGCGTGGTTCTTAGAAATATGTTATTTATAAGCGCCTTGCCCTTGGCCTTGTTGCATCATGTTAATGTTGTTTTCTAATAAAGCTCACTTGCGATTAATACTCCGAACGAGTGAGTCACGTGCGTTTGATTGAGTCCCTGAAAAAACATAAAAATCATGACTAAACTAAAGACTTTATACTTAGTCAGTTGCATGTATACTATTATTACTAATTTAAAATTAAAAAAATTACTAGCCTTAGCTTAGAGTGGCTAGTCTATCTATTTCTGAGTGGCCAAAAGAGAAAACAAAAATTCCAGGACTATTTGTATTAAAACTGCTCGAATGCAAATTTGCATACGACAGTTATGATGATGGCAAGATTGCCATTATGATTTATAAATGTGACACTCACCTCATTAGGCCCTGGCTTGTGCTTTGACCTGGCCTTGCCCTTGGCTCAGCTTTGCCTTCAGCAGCAGCAGTATACGAATCCACCAGGATCCGAGCAAACTCGCGAGCGGAAACTCCCCGGGCCTGAGCCAGCGCGTTCCACCTCTCGAACACGTCCACGTCTACCCCTATCTGTTTCACTTTTTGGCGGTATCTGCACTCATTGACCTGTTTTTTCCTCTTTCTCACACTGCTACAAACACGAGGTCTCCCACGTCCTCTCTTCTGTAGCGCTTGCTCCTCAATTTTCTTTGAAAACTCGAAATCCATGATCCATCAAGCCGAGCTGCAATTTGTACAATAAATATTGTATGCAAAGCGGTCAAATCTATGGTAAGCTAACTGTACTATTAATATACCAGAGCCGTATTTTTTATAGACATGTCGACAGGCCTATATACGACTCTGCTCTGAGCAGAATCAGAGCGCTGAATTATTGAGAACATGAATGTTTATAATCAGATCACATGCCAGATTAATAAGAATTCAAGAGTCTGTTTCTAAGTGGGTATTTGAGTGGCATAGGCGTACGTGAGGGGCCGGGGGGGTGGGGGCCGGGGGGGGGGGTTCATCCCCCTCCCCCCCCCCCCCCCCCTTTCAACTTGTAGCTGGTCTCGATAAAAAGTACAAGCTGTTTAATAGTGATCCCTCTTGAAGATCTTATTCCAATAAAGAACATGCTTCTCCATAGGCTTTTACGTCACCCTCAATGACAAGAATGAAATGTCACGGATTAAAACAGTATATAATTATAATGTTGTTCTTAAAGTTAAGTAAACGTCATGTGTGTATTTCTAGTCCAATGAACACAACATTTATATGAGTTAATTATAAATTATTATGTTGTGGACTTGTTGAAACAATGATGTACCAATACAACCTAAAAGGGCTCAGAAAATATCGTAACATTGTTTAAACCAGCTTAATGTATAAAGATGTAGAGTATATTAGGTCACTATGTTTTTCTTTGGTAGGATTATCATTTTGTTATCATGATTGTTTATTTCCATGCCCATTACTTTGTTTGATTGAATATCGTGTACATGAATACAAAATTAATAATCTTCCTGCTAAACAAATTAAGCCGCTTTATTGATTTTCCCGTATCTTTCCCTACACCTACCCATAAGAGAAACAATTTGCACTCATTGCTGGCTTCTGTATATTAATTCAGTATTGACATTGGCAAAATACATAACACACATAATTATGAATATACATTTTCTAGGGATCGAGTTACTTTGTTGACACGTGCAGAAATTGATAAGACAGTGATTAATAAAAATGTATTTTAATGTGATATGATATGTCCACAAAGTGATGTGTGATAATGTCATGTTAATTGGATGTTTTTTGGCTGGGATATGAACACAAAAGCAAAGTGATATTCACTAACTCATTGAACATACTGTATACATGGCATAAATTATCTTGTATACAATTTCACACAGACACACTTCAATCGTAAATATCTTTTGAACGAAATGGAAATTTGAAAAACCAAAACATGTCCCGAGGATTTGGACAATGTTACTATTAAGGCCTATTTATATTTGTATTTTATTTATATTTGTACTCCATAATCTATATATTTTCCCTATTCTACATTTTATACATTTCATTATCAAGACATGAAATCAAACATGTTTTACCTCTGTAATGATTTAGTAAAATCAGATACCAACAATACACTATTAAGAACTAATATTCTTATGTTATTGTTTTGAATTTGTTATATGTTTAATGTTTTATAATTATTTAGATTATATCATTTCAAAAACTTTCAAAAATAACATTGAATGCCATTTAAAGAATTTCAAATACAAATTGTGTAACATTTAAATGCGTTTTTGTAGATAAATGATTAACGTACAATATTTTGTTGGTTGTATGACACGTGACTTAGAATGAGACGTGACACATTAACCGAAGATATTATGCAGTCAAATCTTGTATCAAAAGATACACACGACTCTACAGAACACGGATCCGAAGCAATTTGATGATATCATAATGCTTGTTAGTGTAATTGTGAAAATAGCAGAGACAAACCTTCATGAACATTGTCCAAATCCTCAAAATAAAATTTTAATTCTAGTGGTTCCCTCATACCTTGTTGTATTCGTATTAACAATACAATCATGGACAGTTTTCGGTTTTTCAAATTTCCCTTTCGTTACAAAGATATGTACGATCAAAGTATTCAGATAAGAAAAACTCCGGGCGAGTTTTTCATCCCTGTACAAAGTGAATGCAGTGAGTTAATGAATATCACCCAATATCACTTTGCATTTTCGCTCATTACTTGGCCATGCAATGTCCATTTGACTTGAAATTTTCACACAATACCCTGTGGACATATGAGATAACAGCACTATACATTGCATCAACCATTCATCACTTTTTGCACATGCCAACAAAGTTACTAGATCCCTTTAAGTATACATTACGGTATGGGTTAAATCGTTTGTACGCGTTTTGAGGGCTTCTAGTACCTAGATCGCGAGGTTGTCCACCTAGGTTGTGACCCTAGAAGGTCTAGAAGATATTTCTGGTATGGGGGGGGGGGGGGGGGGGGGTTACAAAACAGCCGGTTTTACTGGATGAGGAATCCTTTACCGGTATAATGTAAGTGATGCCACCATCAACAATTTTAACCTTGGTGGTTTTAAATTGTTCTTGAGTGAATCTAGTGAGTATATTTTGTGTTTCGAACTTTGTCCTATTTCAACTAAATTGTGGCCGAAATAGTCTCTCTCGCCTGCGATGGTCAATACAGTACTTTTCTGTAAATAAATTTTTGAAATAAAAAAAGTGTATCACTACTAAATTAATGTCACATGTTTTACTACAATGATATAGCGAATAAATTACAAATATTCAGCCACTTCCTATTAATGCTGCTACATACGAAAAGTAAATGTTGTTAACTCGACGTTTACTTGTATTTTACCATGCACTATACTTTCATTAAGACATAATGGCTTTTATTTTTTCACTTTCTAAATCTGAAATAAGAAGACAATTAAACATGACAGTATCTTTGTTCTTTTGAGGAAACTGTTTTTTTAATTTTTTTAATTGACACAATCTGTACATTTACTTGTTCCTTTCAACGAGGTTATGAAACCAAAGTATATTCGACAAAATACATGAGTCAATTATTTGAAAATCATTATATTTGCAGGTCTATCTATTTCGCAGGTGGTTGGTAATTGTTTACATCATATGTTTCTTAATATAACAGAAAATGTAACAACGCCAACGTTTTCTACCAAAGTTCCAGAATGCGTTTCGAAAACTTGTCACAATTACAAAGGGATTATCCACCCTCCATTTGTCCCCACTCGATTTATGGATCGTCTGCCTGATTTTGAAGTTCGGCCAGACGACCTGTTCGTTATTACATGGCCGAAATCCGGTGAGTACCGTATGCAAACAAAATAATCGAAATATCACTTACTATGATCGATGCAGAATGACCAGTTCGTGATCACATCATAAATTATTTAGTTTATGTTATGGTTTTCGACCGGATAACTTTATAGTTGTTCGTTATTACAAAAGCCATGACCGGAACAAGTATATATTATATATATAATGATGTATATATTTCTGGAAAATGTAATTATGAAGAATGTTGCTGGTTATTATGAATGTATTTTTTCGTCAATAAATCAATCAAATATTTACAATGATTAAACAATTGAATTAGATAACACATTGTGCATTTTTTAAAAATCGATTGACAAAATGGAGCTTACAAATAACAAAGTGATACTCTATAGGTGAGCCCTGATAATACAAACAAAATACATTTTCCCATGGATACATATGATTTTTGTCAACTGATTTATGTTATCAATAATTAACACATATTTAAATGAGACAGAAAATGACATTTGGAATGTTGATAGATTAATATATTTGTTATTTAGGCTTTATTTGATTATTTTCGGCTTCCCATCGATGTAAAGGTACCACGTGGATGCTGAATATCTGCATGTTGATTCAGAGTGACGGTGATACATCGTGTTTGGAGGGGACCCACTTGAGGTTAAAGGTGCCATTGCTAGAGATGGTCACAGACCCGTCTAATGTAGAGGTAAATTTTACAGATTAAAAAAAAAACATACCAGTTCTTAATATGTATACACATAATATGAAATGCATGTGATTTATGCTACAAATAATGCTCTTATTAAAATTGCGAAAACGTATGCATGCTGCACATTTTCGATTATTCTAAAATAGTTTAGCGTGGTGCTATTTTTGGAGATGATCACAGACCCTGATAATGTGGAGGTAAATTTTGCCAGTATTAGTGTATAATTTTGTAAAACAGGACAGTTTTCACTGATACATTTATATGAAATGTAAGTTTTATATGCTACATGGAATCTCTAGAATCCCGTGGGACATGTTTCAGTTTTAATTAAATTTACAGTCCATTTTCAACCAGGTCTTGTTTACTGCAAACAAATTTCTGCATTTTTTTTGTTCAGACATCGCCAACCTTTGGAGAAGTAGCCGAGACTCTGCCTTCGCCCAGGATCCTGAAGACCCATTGCGTGCCACGCCTTCTCCCTCAAGGACATCCGACCAGAAGACCCTAAGGCCAAAGTCATCTACGTTGTTCGAAACCCTAAGGACGCAGCGGTTTCCTACTACTACTTTTGCCTTTATTTCAAACCCTTGCCTACCTACGAATCATGGGATCAGTTCTTCGAAGAATTTATTGCTGGCAGATGTGAGAAAGATATTTAATAAGAAGACTTTTGCATTATTTACAATAATTCGAGAAAAAAAAGAATATATTTATTAAGAGATGCTAATTTGGTATGCGTTTTTGGAAAACCTATGGATACCCCTTGGTTTCTAACTATATTCCATGTTTGAATGATTTACCTCCATTATTACGAATCGCGAGCTTAATTATAATCTAATTCAAAATCACAAGATGTAAGATCGATTAATCTAATCTAATTTTGTATCGAATGGTTTACCAATACGATGGTCGTGGGTTCGAATCCTAGTCGCGGCATATGCTGCTCGGAGTCCAGGATGCCAGGAGTACGGTTTATAGACACCGGTCTATCTATCCGTGTGCGCCTTCGTGGCTAGCGGCATGCATGCTCGTTTGGCTGTAGGCTACATATAAAATGCTCCGCGGGAGTTGAAATTGCACACTTTGTGTTGGCTTGAATAATTTGTGCACAGTGACCAGGGCCCCGTTGCATAAAGAGATACAATCGATTACTTGTTTCAATTGATTGTAAGTCAGAAAATTTACGCGTTTCAACCAATCAGATTTGCGCATCTAGAACACGTGATCTGACTTACAATTAATTGAAACTTACAATCGATTGTTTCTCTTTCTGCAACGGGGCCCTGGGGTAATAATAGACCAGGTTTTACATTAATTACATTTGTTCATTATTACTTTTACTGTTTCTTAACCTTTCATACAGTATATACAATTAATTATGTATTTTAAAGAACAATATTATTATACATGTTACGTTGTATAGATGGATTAATTCGTTTATTTTTTCTCCACCAGTGGTTCAAGGATCGTGGTTCGAGAATGTTCTCCCGTGGTGGAAGTCACGTGACCATCCCAATGTCTTCTTCGTATCATATGAAGACATGACCAAGGTAATTTTGGTATAACTTGAAAGTTATTTGACCGTCGGACAGTAAGACTGAGTTCTTCTCTAATATATCTATGGAAGGGCAATTACACCTGTGCGGTGGAGAAGCCACGAATTCTCCAAGGGGGTGCTCCTACCGCATAAGCGCGAGCCGCTTTGGAGGTAGTCCAGGGGGCGAAGCCACCGGAAGCTTTTGGAGTTTCGCTATTCAAAGCCCCCAAATAAAAACTACCGGCTGACAAAGCAAGCAACAAGCAGGTATAAAAACGGGCCGGGAGTGGGAGGGGGAGGGGGCTCGGACCAAGAAGCCCCTCTCTTGACAACATGAAAGCTTGTTCATTCCCAGGTAGCAAGCCAACGTTGGACCAACGTCGGAAACTTGCAAACTCGTTGGAACTCGTTGGACGTTGGACAATCTCGTTGGATCAACGTTGGACCAACATCGGTAACTCGCAGTGAAAAAGAAGTTGGACAATCTCGTTGGACCAACGTTGGACCAACATCGGTAACTCGCAGTGAAATGTACGTTGGACAATCTCGTTGGACCAACGTTGGATCAACATCGTTAACTCGCAGTGAAATAGACGTTGGACAATTTCGTTGGACTAACGTTGGATCAACATCGGTAACTCGCAGTGAAAAAGACGTTGGACAATCTCGTTGGACCAACGTTGGACCAACATCGGTAACTCGCAGTGAAAAAGACGTTGGACAATCTTGTTGGACCAACGTTGGACCAACATCGGTAACTCGCAGTGAAACGGACGTTGGACAATCTTGTTGGACCAACGTTGGACCAACATCGGTAACTCGCAGTGAAAAAGACGTTGGACAATCTCGTTGGACCAACATTGGACCAACATCGGTAACTCGCAGTGAAATGGACGTTGGACAATCTTGTTGGACCAACGTTGGACCAACATCGGTAACTCGCAGTGAAAAAGACGTCGGACAATCTCGTTGGACCAACGTTGGACCAACATCGGTAACTCGCAGTGAAATGGACGTTGGACAATCTCGTTGGACCAACGTTGGACCAACATCGGTAACTCGCAGTGAAAAAGACGTTGGACAATCTCGTTAGCCCAACGTTAGACCAACATCGGTAACTCGAAGTGAAATGGACGTTGTACAATCTTGTTGGACCAACGTTGGACCAACATCGGTAACTCGCAGTGAAATGGACGTTGGACAATCTCGTTGGACCAACGGTGGACCAACATCGGTAACTCGCAGTGAAAAAGACGTTGGACAATCTTGTTGGACCAACGTTGGATCAACATCGGTACCTCGCAGTGAAAAAGACGTTGGACAATCTCGT